>SRPY01000989.1:0-10619 GCA_018360145.1 Claviceps africana | reverse complement strand
TTTTCTCAAAAGAAGACACATTCATAAACACACACACGTACACACACACGTACACACACATACAAGAAAAGAGACAAAAAAAAAAAAAAAAAAAAAAAAAAAAAAAAAAAAAAAAAAAAAAAAAAAAAAAACCACCATGGCCACGGAATCAACGTCTCTCCTCGCAGAGCCCGCGAGCGAACACGCCTTCCCCACAGCCTACGACTCCAAATCAATAGACACGTCCTGCTCGTCGTCGTCGACGTCATGGCCGTCCCCCTCCGCCTTCGACTACGGGCCCCTCCTCCGCGACATCATCATCGGCTTCTCGGACGGGCTCACCGTGCCGTTTGCCCTGACGGCGGGCCTGTCCAGCCTGGGGAGCACTAAGCTCGTCATATTGGGCGGGCTGGCCGAGCTCTTCTCGGGCATGATCTCCATGGGGCTCGGGGCGTACCTCGCGGCCGTGACGGAGCGAGACACGCACGCGTCGCACGCGTCGACGCAGCACGCCCGCAACGCCACCTGCGGTCTCGAGGAGCGGCGCGCCGACGTGCGAGCCATCCTGCTCGACCGGTACGGGCTGTCGCGGCGGAGCGTCGCGCCCCTGGTGGACGAGCTGTGCGCCGACGCCGACCGGTGGGCGCGCTTCAAGAGGGACTTTGGGGCCGGCGGCGCCGAGGAGCCGTCGGTGCATCGGGCGTGGGTGTCGGGGCTGACCATGGGGGTGAGCTACTTTGTCGGCGGTCTGATCCCCATGGTTCCGTACTTTGTCGTCGACGACGTGGCGCGCGCGCTCGTCGTGTCCGTCGCCGTCACCGTCGTGGTCCTGCTGGCCTTTGGCTACGGCAAGAACTATGTCGCCATTCGGAATCACAGGGCCGGGCTGTGGGGGGCGGCCCAGACGCTGGTGATTGGGGTTTTGGCCGCGGGCACGAGCTATGTCATTGTCAAGTGTTTGGATCGGGGGGGTGCCTGAGAAGGGCAGCGAGGGAGAGAGTATGGAGCGGAGGGGGGATTTCGTTACCTGGCCGTTGTTTTGGTTTTCCTCTCCGTGTCCCCCCCTCCCCCCCCTTTTTTTCTCTTCTTCCCATCTGGTTTTTTTTTGTACTTTCTTTTCTTCTCCCCCCCCCCCCTTTTTCGGCCTTTTTGATGGTGCCCTCATTGTTGCGCGGCGTTGGATCATGGCTTCCCTTTTCATGTCTCATTTTTTTCTAGGACACAAGTTCCCTCTTCTTTCTCCTTTTCCCCATCATGACTCTGCCAAGTATAGCAGTGTACCTTCTCCTTCACAATCGCAATGACCCCCGTACGACCAAACTCCCTGGTTCATGCAAACGTCGCCTCTTTGCCAATACAATCGTCTTTTCATTGCAGCACCCAAACAGCTTCATTCAGCACAGCAGGACATTTTTCCTCACACCGGAGACACCGCCTCCCGACCATCGTCTTTCATGTCCGGCACCCACCCCTTTGGCCGTTCGCTGCCCCTCACCACAAGCCCGTATCCCAACTTTTCGACCTTGCGAACGCTCTGCCTCGCCGCCTCCATCTTGCTCCTGTAGTCCTTGGTGGGTATCTCCCTCAGCAGCTCAAAGGCGCATCCCAGCTCCTGGATGTCCGCGAGGATGTTCCTCCCGTCGGGACCGCCCAGCATGGCGCCGTTCTGCGCCGTCGTCACGGTGGCGAAGCGCATCATTTCGCCAAAGAGGTCGAATACGCCGTACATGTAGTCCTGGGGCGTGAGCTGGATGCCCTGGGGCATGCACGCCTGTGCCTCGTCGAGCGTGAGAAGCCGCTGGTGGCAGAGGTAGTGCTTGAAGGAGAGCGCTTCGACGAGCTCTTCCAGGCAGCGCAGGGGCCAGGTGTATCGGTGGCGGTTGATGGATGCGAGATCCGGGGCGATGGACTCGAGGAGGGTGGCTATTTCGGCGAGGCGGGTTGAAATGTCCTTTTCCGTCGCGGGGGGCAGGTTCTGGTTGAGATGCTTGAGGCTGGATCGGGTGTCATGTTAGTGTGGAGGTCCTGACGTTTGTTGTTTCTTTGGATTCTCTGCTTGTCTCCTTGTCTCCTTGTCTCCTTGTCTCCTTGTCTCTCTCCCTGTCTCTCCCCTCTCCTTCACACATGGAATTTAATAAAGGGGAGCGAAACAAAGGACGCCCCTCACGTACCGCTGCAGGGCAAATATGCTGTGGGTTGCGACCAACCGTTAGTGAGTGTGCCATTTCGCATGAAAACGGGTGTCGGGAGTACAAGTGCGCGCGTGCCACGGCCCAGCTCACATCTTCTTGCTCAGGGCCGTCACATCCCTCGAAGCCTTGACGATCCTCTCCCTCCGGTCGTGGTGCTCGTCGAGCTCGTCCCGGAAGGTCTCAAACATGGCGTGGAAGCGCCCGCGGGGCATGTCCGCGACGGGCTTGGCGCGGGCGTTGCCGTCCCGATCACGCTTGGTGCCGCCAGACATTGGACCTTTCCGCCGGACGGATTTCCTGTTCTCCTCTGGTGCTCAGACGCCGTGGACGGGGACGGGGACGGGGACGGGGACGGGGACGGGGACGGGGACGGAAGACGGGATGACGACGGCGGACGACTGACGCAAAGTCGGGCAATACGGGGATGAAGTGAGGTCGAGAGAAAAGTGGACCCGGGCCCTCGGCTCCTCTGCACCCGGGACGGAACCAGCCAGGGGGTTTCCGCGGCGGGGCGAGAGCGAAACGGCAACGACAACAACGACGACACGACGACGACAACGACGACGACGACGACGACGACGACGACAAACCTCGACCTCGCGCCGTGACGCCCGCACCGACAACCTCACCTCGCCACGCCGCCAGAGTCTGTCCCGGGAAAGCGCCATGAGGACACCCCCTCCCGGCAGCACGCCCTCTCCATAACCTCGTCGCCATGCCCTCCCTCGCCCCCCTCCTCCGTCCGGCCCCTCTCTTCCTCGTCGGCCTCCTCCTCCGCGTCGGCCTCCTCCTCTACGGCGCCTGGCAAGACGCCCACTCGGCCGTCAAGTACACCGACATCGACTACCTCGTCTTCACCGACGCCTCCCGCCTCGTCGCCGCCTCCCAGTCCCCCTACGCGCGCGACACGTACCGCTACACGCCCCTCCTCGCCTGGCTCCTCCTCCCGACCACCGTCTTCTTCCCGACCGGCAAGATCATCTTCGCCCTCAGCGACATCCTGGCCGGGTGGCTGATGCTGCGCCTCCTCCGCCAGAGGGGCATGCGCGCCGACCGCGCCGCCGCCTTTGCGAGCCTGTGGCTCTGGAACCCCATGGTCGCCACCATCAGCACGCGCGGCAGCGCCGAGGGCCTCCTCGGCGTGCTGACCATGGCCCTTCTCTGGGCCGTGGAGAGCCGGAGCTTCGTTCTCGCAGGCGGCTTCCTCGGCCTGGCCGTCCATTTCAAGATATACCCCTTCATATGGGCGCCCGCCATGCTGTGGTGGATGGACCGTGAGAACCTGGGCCGGCCCGGCACCACGCCCTCGTGCTCCCCTCCGCGGAGCCCTGCCGCCCGCGTCGTGGCCTTTGTGTCCCGGGAGAGGATCACGCTCGTGCTTGTGAGTCTGGCGACGTTTGTGGCTCTCAACTCGCTCATGTACACCATGTATGTCGTCGCTCCCTCCCCTCCCTCCCCTCCCTCCCCCTTTGCTCTCCCTCCCCCTTTGCTCTCCCTCCCGGCGCCTTTCGGACTTGCACCCACGCCGCACATGATATACGTTCATGCATGTATACATCCACCGATCAATCCCCAGCACGACCACTCGCCCATCCGAGTACTAATCCCCCCGTTTCCTCCCCTCCTTCAGCTACGGCACGCCCTTCCTCCAACACACCTTCGCCCACCACATGACCCGTCTCGACCACCGCCACAACTTCTCCCCCTACAACACCCTGCTGTACCTCAACTCGGCCGACCCCAGCCCCCGGCCGTCGTCGCCGCTGCGCATCGAGTCCCTCGCCTTTGTGCCCCAGCTGCTGCTCTCGTGCGTGCTGATCCCGCTGGTGCTGGCCAAGAAGGACCTCGCGACGAGCATGCTGGCGCAGACGTTTGCCTTTGTGACCTTTAACAAGGTGTGCACGTCACAGGTGTGTGTGTCTTTTTCTTTTGAGTACTGAAAACCGTTTCCCAGCATTCCTTTTCTTCTTCTTCTTCTTCTTCTTCTTCTTCTTCTTCTTCTTCTTCACGTAATTCTTTACAACATCTCCTCTTCTTGTTCATCACCACCACGCTAACAGCACAGTACTTCCTCTGGTACATGGTCCTCCTCCCCCTCCACCTCCCCAAGTCGACCCTCCTCCGCCCCCGATCCGGCCTCCCCGCCCTGGCCCTGTGGGTTGCCTCCCAGGCCGCCTGGCTCCACGAGGGCTACCATCTCGAGTTCCTGGGCCGGAGCACCTTCTTCCCGGGCCTATGGGCCGCGTCCCTGGCCTTCTTCCTCGTCAACTGCTGGATCCTGGGCGTCGTGGTGAGGGACGGCGCCGCAGCCTGAAGCCACCTGGTTGCAGCAACGGGGGCGTGCGTGGTCAAAATATTCAAGACGTGCCGGTCCGAGAAGCAAAAAAAAAAAAAAAAAAAAAAAAAAAAAAAAAAAGAAAAAGAAAAATAGACAGCGGGTCAAATAAACGGCATTTCATTACGGGTATCTATCTCGCAAATGCATATTCTCTCCTGTAGAGACAAGACATCAACCAAAAAAAAAAAAAAACCCGTGGCGCTTTTTGCCAAACTGCACGTCTGTCTTCCTTGTCGAAGTCTCTCAGCCGTCAAAGATGTCCATGCAAATGTGGGGAGGTACATTCGACCTTTACGCAAACGTGCCACAAAGTAGTTCTCCTTTTAAAAATAAATAAAAAGAGGAGCAGAAGAAGCGTAAGAAAAGTAATTCAAGAGACAGGCACACCCACGGGATGCCACGATTGGCCGCATGATGGAAATGTTGTCCTCGGCTGTAGTGTGGAGGATGCGAGGCCTGCAAGTACCATCCCACGCAGTCGTGTGAGACATGGTAAAAATAGACAACGGGCAACCCAAAAAAAAAAAAAATGAGGCGAAGTGATGTTACCATTCAGTGTGCTGTCCTTTCCTTTCTCTTTTTCTCTTCTCTTCTCTTCTCTTCTCTTCTCTTCTGGGCATCGCGCCTTGCCAAGATATTACTTTGCCCTAAATGGAAAAGAAAGAAAAAAACTCCCAATACTCCCTGTGGATGCTTCATTGGTTGAGAAGATAATCTCGCCACCACAACCGGTACCAGACGTCTGCGTAGCTCAAAAAAAATAAGAGAAGAAAAAAACCGTCTCCCCGTAGTTCCTAAAATTTCACCTATTGCTCATTGAATGGTGATTCGTGTCGCGAGTGATCGATAATTGGAGAGCTTCAGCGACGTAATCCGTGTCCGAGGGTATTCCGGCACAATGACCATTCTCCCGTCCTTGTTATAGGAAATGTTGCCGAAGCTGTCGCTGAGCTCTGCAAAGGAGACGTGCGGACGGACTCTTGCCATTTCCGAGATGATTGTGTCGTTCCAAACCCCCGAGCACTGCCCATTGGCCATGAGAAAGTAAGGATTCAAGGGAGGGAGAATCGATTCTGGAACAATGCCAAAGGGGAAAAAAAAAACCTCCATTAGCAAATCGAATCTGACATTAAAAGCATGACATGGGGACAAAGGACAAAGGACAAAGGACAAAAAAAAAAACAAGCATCGATATACAGAAAAAGCTAGCGCCCGACTTACCGAGGTCGACGAAGCGGATTCGGAGGTACTGGACTTCCTTGAACTTATCCAACGACCGGACGGCCGATACGACCAGCTTCTCAAACGCCTCGATAAATCCCAACTCTTGAATGCCAGATCCAAAGTCGTGGTAATTACTTGACGAATGACGGCAGCAATTCTTGACGGTCAAGTCGATGGATCGCAGCCGTGTCGTCATGGGATTCACGAGGCGACTGCCCACATCAAAGAACCTGTGGCAGATGCGGCCCGTGTAAGAAAAGTGCTCCAACCGAGAGGTAACCTCGGCCATTCGAGAGCAGATGTGGGTCTTCATGGCCACCTTCGCATAAAAGGCAGGCATCAATCCCTCGCGGCGGTAGTCGTTCTCCAGGCAGAGACTGAAATTGGTTATGCGAATCGGCAGCGACGGTGCAAACTCGGCCATGGTGATGTAACTCTTCGACTTGGGCTTGCTGTACGACGCCTGCCATTCCTTCAGATTCGGCAACGCGCTTAGAATCGTGTTGAAGTCATGGCTATCTCTGATGAGGTTCCATTGACCACGGGTGACTAGGGTGCGGACCGAATTGATGGGTTCCAGGGAACGAGATCGGACTGAGAGCCGGTCGTCGGCGCGGCTAAAGTAGACTATCTTGGGGGCTTTCCTCCGCTCGCCCCCTTCCAGGGTCAAGACTTGGGCCGAGGGGATGGTTTGTGACACGAACCGAAACACCTGATCCAGGGCGCAGTTGTTCGCAGGTAGGGTATAGGTTGCGTTGGTCAAGCCGTCGGATGTCACTGTCGGCAAGGCCAGTGTGTTGGCCATGGCGAGCGGGCCGTACGTCGGCTGAAACACAGGGAACCAAATTTCTATATGCTTGATGTGACACGGCAAATGCGGCCGCTGCACGAGATGCATCGTGGCATCGTCGATGGACTCAATGGTGGCTTTGAGTTTGATGTGTCTGTAGAGGCGCTGCTGTACCAGAACCCTCCAAACCGGGTTGACCAAGGCCAGGTCGGCCAGTTCTCGTCGGCGGCAGTGTCGTAGGGCGCTGCTCCAGCTTCTGGTCAAGCTCGAGATCCTCATGGCGCTGCTAGAGGTGGGTGAGATGCAATAGCCAAACAAGTGGTCCAGAATGGCTTCGTGAACTTCGGTAGGCAATTCATCAAATCTGGACGCTCGCGGGTGATGGTTCGGAATGGCGTTCTCGTCGCCAGCAGACGAAGAGCACTGATTGTCCATCTCTACGTCGATGTCGTGGTCGCGGTCGGATTCCGAGAGACAGCACACGTGTGCACTTCGATTGTCTGGCATCGGGAACGGTGTGCTGCTGGGTCTCGTGGGCGGTATAAATGTCGGGCTTTTGACTTGTTCTACTAGAGGCGGACTGGATTGGCCTGGAGAGGCGGGACTCGAAGCGGGGTTGAGAAAGGCCGCCACCATGGACGAGGTCATGAGCGAGTTGAAATCTGCGTCGGCAAGGCCGCAGCCATCCATGTCTTCTTCGGCAGGCTCCTGCATGAGAGTATCCCGTAACAGGCCGCCACTTCTGACCGGCAACGCAACACGGCCTTTTTCTGCGCAGGAAGAGTCCGGGGCCTCCATTTTTTTTATTTTTTTTTATTATTGGTTTGTCGGTGTTGTAGCTTGGGAGAGTCTTTTACTGCAGCGGTCGTCGGGTGTCTGGCTCGGTCGGCAGCGCGTGCATTTTCAGATGCAGGATGACCGTGGCACTGCTGCCAAGAAGCAGGAGAAAGAGAAAACAGCCTATGCGTCTGCCGAAATGCGCCGTTGGACGGCAGCAGCCGAGAAGTCAACTGTTGTCGCGAGGGGCAAAAGGGTGGGAGGGGTCGGTCGAGGGACGAGTCGTTTGGACAGTGCCGTTAATTGAGGATCGATGATATCAACGGTGGACGATGCGAGAGTCAGAGGCTGCTGAGAAGGCACCAGAAGCGCTGTAAGATGCGGAGAAGGGTGGTGAGCCACGCAGGTGACAAAGAACAAGGCGTGGCGAGATTGGACGAGATTGAAAATGACCGAGGTCGACTATGGGCGTTGGCCAGAACCTCGAGATCGGACGGGTCGGGACTTGTAGGTTCTCGCAAGCCGGAAGCTGGAGAGGGAAGAGGATGTCGACGGGAGGGCACCGCAGCGGAAGGGTGAAAGGCGAATGGCAAGAGGGAGTACGGGCGTAATCAAAAGCGAAATGATGAGTGCGTGTGTGCGTGCGTGCCTGAGTGGGAGTGCTGCGTGCGTGTGCGTGCGTGTGCGTGTGCGTGTGCGTGTGAGTGTGTGTGTGAGTGTGAGTGAGTGAGTGAAGGAGGAAAGGAGTGAAGGAGTAAGTGTACAACGCAGGTGCCGGGAGTTTGGGGGGTGGAGCGGAGGGTCCACCCATGGACCCGCGGAAATGAGGGTCCGAAAACCCGGGCGATTTCGCAACACGAGAATCTGACTGGATCGATGGGTGATCGACCAGGACGGGCGGTGGGCGGCGGGCGGTGGGCGGCGGGCGTGGTGGGAAGATCCGCGAGCTAATCACTGAGACTCGGTGCTGGCCTCGAGCAGCTTAGGCCAGACTGGACCAGCCAGGCAGACAGACACTTTTGGCAGCCAGGTGAGGCCCCAGTCGGCACGGGCAGGCGGCCGCCAGCACCTGCCAGCACCTGCCAGCACCTGCCGACCCGAGCACCAGACAGCTGCCCACACGAGCACCACACAGCGGACGAGTGGCTGTGCGAAGCGGACAAGCGGCCCGTGGCTGGGCTGTCAATATTCTGGTTGGGCCGTGCATTCCTTCAATCGTCACTCACATGAAGCCGTCCATGCAAATGCGGGCTTGGATTTGGATTCGTCAGTGCCGGCCTGCCTGCCAGGGGACCACCGCTTTAGTGCAGGCTGGGCGGATCCGCTCGCGGCGGGGCGGCTGGGCAAGATGTTTTCATCTCCACCGGGTCCCACCAAGCCCTTTTCTGCCACCCTTTTCTGCCACCCTTTTCTGCCACCCTTTTCTGCCACCCTTTTCTGCCACCCTTTTCTTGACCACCCTTTTGCTTGGCAATAAATACCTACCTAGACAACCTCGCGGCCTCGATTTGCTGCGGAAATGGCCTGCGTCTTCAACTCTTGCCAACCACCCTCCCGCTGCCTGCATCAAAAACACGAGATGCCTTCTCTTGCTTTCCCGCACGCGTACACCACCGGCTGTGCTGAGCGATTCACCTGGCCGCCCATGACAAGGACATCCTTGCGCGTGGATTTATGCTTCGGTTCCTCCCTCGGGTCCGAATCCAGAACAAGACATCGAATTTGATAGGGTTGAGATTCCTCCCTTAAGCGCTCCCGCTTCGCTTAGTGGCTGGCCTGATTTTCCGGACAAAGCTCCGCCACCTCGCACCTCGCACCTCGCACCTCGCGCCCAGCAACCGCACCCAGCAACCCGCACCTGGAATCTGTTGTCGAACACGGCATTCCTCAGTCTCGGACGCAATATTGACGACTGCCGACCCGACTGCTGCGGCAGAATGACGGTTCTGCCACTGGCCGACTGCTTTGTTTTGGTACGAGCCAGAGAAGTTTTTAACCGGACCGTATGAGCACATTGCTAGTCTTCTAGCCTCAACACCGCCCTTGCAGGAGGAAGGAGCCCTATGATGGCACGAGAAAAACGCTCCACGTGTTTACAGACGCAACAACATTACGGATAGCTTTTGGCAACCGCCGCGTCATGGTTTGATTATGGGTCATCCGCATCCTGGCGTTGCATGCTGGCTTTTTTTTTTTATTCAGAAATGGCCGTCATCGCATGAGCCACCCCCTCCCCCCCCTCCGTACATTTTATCTGCAGATGCTGTGCACTCGTTTTTCGTAGGCATCAGCATCGACACCAAAGAGGGTTCTGCTGATTACGGCCGATGTATTGCTCCTTTCCGTTCAGGGTGTCTCGAGAGGCACGCAATCCGGTACAGTCGTCAATGACTAGAGTCCCGGCAGGTCTCTGCATCGCCAGGGACCGTTCTGGGTCCGGATCAGCCGTTCAAGTTTTGCGACACGACTTGGATCCCACACGGTTTCGAGAGGTAAGCATTTCGAAGGGGCCAGGTTTGGGATCTCATGGCCACTCCGAAACTCGTTGTAGTGGTGCTACTTGTGCCTGATCTCGTCGTGATGTCAAGCAAATTTGAGAGATGGTCCGTCCGCAGTGGTGACTCGTGATATGCCGTACAAAAAAGACGCCAGGACAGTGCTCTCTCTTTGAAACGAGCCCCGCCATCCAGGCCTACGTTGAGCAAGATTTCCCCAAGTCGGCCATGATCAAAACAGAGGAATGGAGTGGCATACAACTCGTCGGCGTCCGCACACGGCCAGCCCGTGGATACATGCAGACAAGACCAGCCATGGCACTCGTCAGCGCGGACCGGCGACGCGGCGTGGCACCGCACGCCAGCAATTTCGTCTTGGCGGAAGCAGGTGGCAGGTGGCAGGTGGCAGGTGGCAGGTGGCAGCAGGTCGCTGCATGTGGGCCCAATGCCCCCAATGCCCAAACCGCCCCAGCGGCACGACCAGACCTGACCTCATGTGGCAGTTGACGAGTCGGTCCATGGCCAACATGGCGAGTCCGTGACTCACCAGACAGACGGACACAATACACAACTCGATGCTCGACACAGCTGTGCCATGAAGTCTGAGGCCGTCGGACGGCTCTGACACGCCACGTCAAGAGTGTCCCCGCAAAGAACAACGACCACGTACGACGCTTCTCTCGCTCACACGAGATGTGACCCAACCGTTCCTGAATTCGCCATGTCCCCCTTTCCACCCACCGGCCAGAGGCCTTGCTTGCCCAGCCGTCATGGTCCGCCTCTCCTCTCGATGGACGGGTATGATGGGGTCAAAGGACGAGAAC
>SRPY01000988.1:0-10619 GCA_018360145.1 Claviceps africana | reverse complement strand
TCCTACTAAAAAATTAGGTGCAGAGGTTCTAGATACAGCTAAGAGCATAAAATGCTTATATAAAAAATAGCTGCTAGTGTACTAAATACAATACAATACAATAGTAATTAAAAGTAATTTTAGTAAATATAATTAGAAATAAGGAGAGGTAAGTAGGGAGTTAAATAAATAAAATATAGAATTTAATTAAAAAAGGGGGATAATTAAGAAAGGTTATAAGGTTTTTTTAGTCTTTAATTATAGAGAATAAGGTAAGTTTAAAGTAAGGTATATAAATAAGGGACTATAGCTTAGAAGCTATAGTATTCTATAAACGCTTATTAATTTATAAAAGTCTTTAATCCTTTTTTTTAAGTACTTACTTAGTTTAGCTAGTTAATCTTAATATAAAGCAAGCTTAATGCCCTTTCTTTACTATTTTATTTTCTAATTAATTAAATGTTTTTAAAGGTATTCTTTTACTATCTCACTAGTATTAACCTATATATTTTCTTTAAATATTTATTAATTATCCTTTACTATATATTTTTTTATTAAATAAGAAATTTAAGTTTAAGTTCTTACCCTTTTTTATAGAAAAAATAAGCTTTATAGCTGCTAATTCTTTTAATTTCCTAATAGTCTACCTTAAAGCTACCTTTGAAGGCTATTAAAGGTAGTATAGTAGCTTACCTTTAAAAAGGGTTATTTCTTTACTATAGTTTCTATAAATAAGCTACTAAAACTATTAAATATATATAGAATTTAGCTAAGAAATCTAAGTAAAAAGAAAGTAGTAAAATTTACTTTAATACTTTAAAAGGCTTAGCTCTTTAAAGTAATTTTTTTTTTTTAAATTTCTTTAAAAGCTTATATTTTAAATAAAGTTAAAGGTATATTATATTATTAATATTAATATTTATTAAGTTATATTTAAAGTTATATTAGATTTTAGTAAAGGTAGCTACTATTATAATAATATATTTTACTTTCTATTAATATAAATATTTAAAGACTATAAAGTTAATATTCTTTAAGTTAAAGCTAATATTTTCTATATTATAAAGAAGGTTTACTATTAATAGTAGCTTATATTTAAAAACTAATTTATTAAAAAAATAACTAATAACTATAGCTATTATATTATTTAAGTAATGCTATAGTATAGAAAAGATATTAATTTATAATATATTAGGGTTAGTTATTATATAGAAGTAAATTACTATTATTATAGTTAAGTTCTTTTTTTTAGCTAAGCTATTAATTTAAAGGTAGTATATAGTTAATATAAAGAGTTTAATATTAAGAGTGTAAAATAGCGCTTTTTATAAGTTAAAAAGGAATTTAAGGTTATAATTACTAATAATTTCTTTAAAGAAGCCTTAATTTATAAAGTATAGTAATTAAAGTAGTAGTTTAGCTTAGATTTCTACTATATATATTTTATACCTTAATATAAAAATAGTCTTCTTACTAAATAAATAATTTATTAAGTATAAAATATTTAAAGTGTTAAATCCCTTAACTAATTAAGCTATATTAATAAATAGTTTCTTTAGTATATTAATAATAAAATTTAGGGATATTATATAAAAAGAAGTGGGCTTTATTTATAAGGGGTATATTTTACTAATAGCTTTGCTTTATAATATAGAATTCTCTCTATATATAGAGCAGTATATAATATAATTATAAATTTATTTATTTATACTTAAAAAAACTACTACTTTTAGCTCTTTAACTATATAGTTAATACTAAAGTAGTAGTGGTTATTATAGACTATAGCTAGAATTTCCTTTATATAATTATAGAGTATATATAGCTAATAATATTCTTTAAAGTTTTAGTAATATAATAATTTATTATTATAAAGGTTTTAGCTATATATTAAAATTTATAGATAATAGTAACTAAGTTATTATTATTTTTAGCGGTAATTTATAATACTTTATAAAATATAGCTATACTTTAAGTTAGTATAGTACTTTATTAATATAGGTTTTTTAAGCTAAGAATTAATTATAACTTTTACTATATAGTCTTTATTAAAATATATATAGGTATTTAATTTATTAAAGGTACTGCTATTTACTACTTTTTAATAGCTAAGTTTAATAAAGAGTTTTAAAAGTATATTAAAGACTATATTTAAAACTTTAAAGATATAAATTATATATAAGTTAAACTATAAAAGGTAGTTAGTAACTTTTATTAATTAAAGGTTAGCTTTATTAAAATTTATTATTATAAATAATATATAATAAATAATCCCTTTTACTAAAGTATAATCTATTATAATATTAATAAAAGTAAGGTTAAATTAAGCTATTTTATATAGTTTATATATTCCCTATATAATAATAATAACCTTTACTTTAGTTAAGCTATAGCGTTTTTTAATAATAAAGGTAGGTTATAAAAAGAAAGCAATAGGCTATAACTTATTACTATTAATATCTTTTTTAAAAATACTTATACTATTTTATTTTATATTAAGTTAAAAGGTATATAAGCTAAACCCTTTTTTATATATATTAACTTTAAAGAAAAGTAGTTTCTTTAAATTATAATACTAAAGAAGTACCTTTATATATAAAAGGTTATATAAGTTTTTAAAGGCTATAGTTTCCTTTTTAATAAATTTAAAGGTTTTAAACTTTACTATTTATTTTTAAGCTTACTTTAAAAAGCTAAGTAAAATCTTATTCCTTTCCTTAACTTTTTATAAAAGACTTATCTTTTTATTTTAAAAAAGGTAAATATAAATATTAAACTATAATATATTAGTGTAAAGGTAATTTACTATTTTAATAAAGGTTTTAAAATTAGCTAATATAGTTAGTATTTATAAGCGTTTAAAAGCCTTTACTTTATTATTTATATTAATAAAGCTATTTATATTAATAATAAATCCTAGTAGCTAAATAAAGGAATATTTCATAAAAGACTTACTAATTAAAATATAAAGGTAAGCTTTATTAATAATATTAAAAATAATTTTAAAATAGTAAAAGTAGTCTTTAAAGGTATTTAAAAAAATTATAATATTATTAATATAAACCTAAATAAAGTTATAGTTATAAAATAAGTAATTTATAAAGCGCTATATATATACTAATAAGTTCTTATACCTCTATATTACTATATAAAATACCTTTATACCTCTTTTTAAAATAATTACTATTTAGTTATAATAGTTTAAATATATTAAAAGCTAATTAAAAAAACCTATAGCATTTAAAAGGGTTTTTTACTTTTTACTATAGGCATTATTTATAATATTACCTTAGTTAAGTAGTAGGTAAATATTTAGTATTATTATATAGTTAATTAGTTATATATCTATAACTCTATATACCTTTATTACTTTATTAGTTATTTATTAAATAATAAATCTTAAATATAAATAAAGAGCCTTTTCTTTACTACTTAAAAATAATATTTTATTAACTTTATACTTTTTATTCTAAATTTTATAGACTTTTTTATAATTTTTTTAGCTAAGGTTATAAATTTATAAAGGTTTAACCTTATTTTACTATTTAAAGATAAAGTTAATATATATTTTATCTTTATTAACTATAAAAACTACCCCTTTATTTTAATAAATATTAAATTTATTAAAGAGTTTAATAAGTTAAGTAGCTATATTAATATTAAGGTTAGCTACTTTAACACTAAAGATATTATAAATAAATAAAATATTTTTAAGGTAAGAGATACTATATAATAATATCCCTTTATTAATAGCTTTAAAGTTAAGGTCTTTATTATTTTTAAAGAGTTCTATATTTTTAACTTTAAAGGTTATAATATCTTTAAAGTAGTTAAAAATTAAGCTATTAAAGATAATAATATTATCTCTATAGAAAGCTATAAATTAGTAAATATTAGAGATAATATAATAAAAACTAACTAAACTTATAGCTTTAAAGGTTCTTAGCTATTATTTTATTTTAATATATAAAGGCTTATTAATGTTATTATAAATAGAGAGTAGCTTCTCCTAACTCTATTAAATAAAAATATTAAAAATTTAATAGTGCTTTAAGTAAAAATAGTAAACGTTAGTTTTTTATTTATTTTAAAGGTCTTTTTATTTAATTAATAAAATCCCTATAAAATATAGAGGGATTATTGTAATATAGGCTACTATAACCCTTTAAATTAGTATTAAGTATAATATATAAAAGATTTATCCCTTTACTACTATACTATATATTAGAAATAAGGGGTTTACAGAGGCTTTTGCCCTCTAAAATACTAAGGTAGTGAGGCTTAGTAAGCTAGCGGTTAGAAGGTCTCTATAGCGCTATAGCGGTTACTACAGGCCTTATTCCTACATTAGAAGCTTAATACACGCTTTTTAGTATATAAAATACGCTAAATTCTAGCTTATAGAATGTAAGTAAATTTTCTTAGATTTTATTTAATTTATTTAACGTTATAGGTAGTAGGTCTAATTAATAGTCTATATAGTTGTAGGTAGCTATAAAGAGATAAGTGTTCTTCCTTATATACCCACTAAGCTTATTAGTAGATTTATATAGTTAGTAGGGGCTTATAAGCTACTTTTTATTTTCTATAAAATTTATTTATATAGGAAAATAAAAAAATAAACTTATAGCTATATAACTAACCTACTAATATATATATTAAAAATTTTACTTAGTAAAAATCTATATATAGAAAAATCCTAAAAATCTAAAAAATAGGAAATTTATATAGAAAAATTCCCCTTACTTTAATAATAATAAAACTCCTTACATTTCCTTTTTATAACCCTTAGTACTTATATAATTTAATTCTAAAGACCTTCTATTTCCTCCTTAAAGGTGGCCTATAGGTTACGTAACCTAGGGCCTTATAGCCACTAGGCAGCACAGCCTAAATCTTTAATTAAAATTTAGCTAGCGTGCTTTATTACTATAAAAATTAATTACTAAGGCTAACAGTTTATTAGCTTCCTAATTAGGCGTGCGCTAGCTATTAAAGCGCGTAATTAAGGGCGAAAAGGCTAGAAAAGTGGGGCGCTTGTAGCTATAAGCTCTTAGCTAGAACGTCTATTTTTGCGCTTGCTGCGCGCGCGCGCACGCGTGTGTTGCGCGCACCGTCGCCAGCTTTCAACCTAAAGACCCCCTATAAGGTCTCTATAGAGGTCAGGGTTGGGGTCGTTATAAGGCCTGTTAAAGGTCCTTATAGTGGATGAGGTCTCCTGAAAATAGCTGTTATTTTCAACACTATAAATTATATAAAAAGTTATATTAGAATTAATAAAATTAATTTATACGCTGTAATTATATATAAATTTTATATTAATAAGTATTTAGGGTATAAGGTAATTTATAATATTTATAATAACTATAAAGTAGCTAAAAACCTAGGTGCCTTTTATAGTATTAAAAATATAAAAGTTAAATATTACTATTTTAATAATAGAGAATAAGGAATTTATATTATTTACTATTTTAAGGCTTTAAGTGCTTTATTTAATATTATAGCTATTTTACTTAAGCTATCCTTTATTAATTAAAATAAAGAAAATTTTAGTATTTAAGTAAATTTTATATCCCTTACCTTTATTATTAAAATATACTAATATTTTAAGGTATATTAAGGCTTTTATTTTTTTATTAACTTTAAGTTACTTTAAGTAAATAACTATCTTTATTACTTAGCTACTTATAATTTTACTACTAAGCTTTATAATTACTAAAGGTACCTTAAGGTAGTTTATTATATTAATATAGGTAATATAAGTATTTATATAGTTATTATTTAGTTTTAAGGCTAGTATAGGTATTTTATTAAGCACTGCTATATTTATAATTACTAAGAGATTATAAGCTAGAAGGTTTAGTACTTTAATAATAATAATTAAAGGTATTTTATAATAGTATAATAAATTAGTAATAGTTAAATATATATTTATAAAATTTGCTTTAATAAAATTAAACTATTTACTATTATTTTTATTAATAATTTCTCCTTTTTTTATAAAGTAATATTTTAAGGCTTTAAGTTTAGCCTCTTTAACTATAGAATTAAAACCCTTATTATTTATAATAAAATATATTAGTTTACTATTAGCCTTTTATTTTTAATAAAACTTTAAATTATATTTACTACTAAATTATAGTTTACTTAGGCTAAATTATAGTAGCTATAAATTAAGGCTATTTATTTCTACCTCTTTTAAAAGAGGTCCCTTTAAAGTAAATAAAGTGCTTAGCTATTATTTATTTTAAAGGGGGCTATTATTATTTAAGTAAAGATAGAAATATCTTTTATATAGATAACTATATAAAGGTATATATTAATATCTTTAATTTAAATAGTTATAATTTTATAAAAAATATTAAGTACTATAGTATTTTTACTATTATAGGCTATATCCTTAGTTTTAAAAACTATTATTATATTATTATAAATTAAAGGTTTATTCTTTTAAATTACCTTTAGGATTTTATTAATTTTAATAGATCTCTATATTATTATTAAAATACTTTAAATCCTTATTTTTATTAAATTCTTCTATAGCTAGGTTAGTGTTAATTTTTATTTTTATTTTCTTAGTTTTTCTATAGTTTTTAGCTTTTTAAAGTATATCTTAAAGGTTATATTTTTTACTATTAATAAAGTTAATATATATATTATATTAATTTATTTTTAATAAAGAAGGGTAAAGTTATTAAAGTTCTATATATAACTTAAAGTAAAGTTAAATTAATAGCTAAAGGTTATTAAATTTATTATTAGCTTATATATAATAAAAAACCTTTACTATAAAGTCCTTAAAGGATATAGTGTTAACTATATTATTCTTAAAGAATTTAGCTTAATTAAGCTAAGCTATAGTATTTTAAACTTTAATGCTAAATTTCTTTTAAACTATATAAAAAACTAAGTTTAAATTACTAAAAATTATTATTTACTTTTAGTTATTAAGATACTATTTATATTAAATTAATGCTAGCCTTTAAAATAAGTATTAAATTTAGTATTAAATTTAATTTTAGTAATTTAGGGTTATATAACTATAATAGTCTTTTATTACTTAAACTTAAAGATTTATATTATTAAAAATAGCTACCTTCCTTTTATAGTAAATAGCTTTACTATTAATATCCTTAGAGTTAGTCTTAAGGTTAAAGTACTTAATATTCTTTATTTTTTATAAGGTATTAAAATATTTATTATAGATATTAAGTGTTAAGGTAAAGGTTTTTTAGTATTTATTTATTATAGTTAATTCTTTTATAATAAAAAGTAAAGGCTAACTATAATATATTAATAAGTATTAAAAAGCTTATTTATTAAAGTATTAACTTTATTCTTTAAAATATAAAATATATATATTAAAGTATTTTTAGTTAAAGTCTACTATTAATTAGTGGTTTAAGTAGGTTTTTTAATATTAAAAGGAAGATACTATTCTTTTAGTATTATTTATAGAAGCTTATTATAAAGGGTTTTTTTTATAGCTAGTTATTACTTTATTATAATAAATATTTAATTCTTTCTAAAGAGAAGCGCTAATTAATAGTAGTTTAGTAAATTAAGATTTAAGGTTTTATTAGCTTAGTTAGTAAATATTTACTAAAGTATATTAGTTTTTAACTTAAAATTCTATTATTATATACTAGAAATTCTCTATTATATTAGCATTAATTTATTTAATATAAAGGTTTTATTATTTAAATTTCTCTTTAAAAAAAGAGATTACTTTATTTTAAAAGATTTTTATAAAAGCTAGTTTTAGCTTAATAGATATTAAAGTCTTTTTTTAAGCTTTACTAGTAAAGGCTAATATAAAATTAAAGGAAATTACTTAAGTATTTATATTTATATACTCTTCTTTAAGGAAAGAGCTATAGAGATTCTCTTTTAATAAAAGTAAGTTAAATTTTAAAGTCTTTAGTAGTCCCCTTTTATTAATACTATAGTTATCTTTTATTAATATATCTTTTTATTTAATTTAAAAGATTTTTATAGAAAAAGAGATATTTAGCTTATTAATAAAGAAAGAGGCTTATAGTAAGTTTAAGGGACTGTTTTTTAATTTAAAGAGATTTAAAAGTTTAAACTTTTTTACTTAGTTTATTATTCTTTTTATAGCTTTTAATTCTTTATTAATAAAAGGGCTATTTATAAGATTTTAATAGTAAAGTTAATTAACTTAAGTAGGTTTAAGCTAAATCTATAGCTTATTATTTATAAATTAATATTTTATAAAAGTTTTAAGGTTTTTAGTGTCTTTTTAAAAGATAAAAGGTTTTTTATAATATTAAAACTTTAAGAAATCTTTATAAAATACTTAGAGTTAGTATATTTATTAAATTTAGTTTTAAGTAATTAAAGAGAGGTTTAGAGTTACTAGCTTAATATTTTAAGCCTATTAGTTTTCTTTAGTTATTAATATATAAATAATTAGCTTTTATATTTATAATTTAGTGTATATAAAAGAAATAGTAATTACTACTACCTATTATATACTAAATATAGTATATAAAACGTAGGTATTTATAACTTATAGAATGTATTATAAATAATTATAAGAGGAATTATAAAAAAGAATATATATAAGTTATAGATAGGTGTATAGTTATATATAGTAATAAAGTTGTTCTTTCTACTTATATTATTAGGAATCCTCCTTTTATATAAGGAATTCCGTCTTATAACAAAGGGTGTTTAGTTTAGTAGCTTATAAGCTAAGGTAGTAATAAAGGTAAAAGTTAAAGAGTATTAGTATTTCTACTTATTATATTTATTATTCTAATATTTTATATAAATTAGTAAAGTACTTTAGGTTTTTATGATTTATTTATTTATTTATTTACTCTAGGGGGCATAGAGCCCTTAGCTAGTACCTTGTCTTAGTGACCTATATAGGAAAAACCTTAGGATAGGGGGGAAAAC
The DNA here is from genome assembly GCA_018360145.1 of Claviceps africana. Taxonomy (NCBI): domain Eukaryota; kingdom Fungi; phylum Ascomycota; class Sordariomycetes; order Hypocreales; family Clavicipitaceae; genus Claviceps; species Claviceps africana. The sequence continues at coordinate 1,717 of SRPY01000988.1, read as the reverse complement.
CTATATATAGTAGTGAGTATAGGTACTAAAAGGGCTTAAGTTAGGCCCTAAGTAGTGCCTATTATAAAAATTAATATACTATTAGCTAGGCTTTAGCTATAGTTACTAAAAGGAGTCTAGTAAGGAGCGTAGGCAGTGTATATAAAAAGGTATATAAAAATATATTAAGTTTAAGAGGGGGGAGCGAGGACTTTACAATCCTATATTAGGCTCTATTTAAAGCTAAGCTAAGTTGCTAAAAGGGGCGTAGTGTGCTAGCTATATACTATAGAACGTAAGGTAATGTAGAAGGGCGTAGAAGGTTATAGAAGGTTATAGGTTATAACGTAGCCGCGCTATTAATTTAAGGGTATATTAATTATTAAATTAAGTAATTATTATACACTAAATTATTAGGAGTTACTAATTTAATAGATATTAAATATAAGACTAGATTAAGCCTTAATAGTAGGCAGTGTAAGTGTAATATAGTAGTAAAATAGTAGTTATTAATTACTTAAGCGGGTTTAATATATTAATAAATAATTTAGTAAGTAATTTAAAGCGCTACTCTTTTTCTATAAATAAAGGGGACCCCTTTAAGGGTTTTTCCCCTTTTTCTCTCTTTTTCTCCTTATACTTAGTTAAAAAATTATAAATACCCCTTTCCTTTTTAAAATTTAGTGTAAGGCTATTTTAATCCCTATATTAAGGCTAGTTTAGACCTTTAGTATTATATTAATCTTAAATAGTAAAGAAAATAGCTAGTTAATTAAAAGTTAAAGGCCCTTTAATAAGTATTAAGTCCCCTTTTACACTTATTTAGGCTCTAACTTTAACCTATATAAAGTATAAAGTAAGTATTTCTATACTCCCTTTACTTTACTAAAATAAAAGATCTTAGTGTTTATTACTATAATTAGTTTAGTAGGTATTTAATATAGATTTATAGTAGAGCTACTATAGTTAACTTAAATTTTAAGTATTAGTTTAAACTATTTTAAATATATATAGCTTAATAAGTTATATTTAGTAAGTTTAAGGTTTAAAGTAGGGCTAAGTTAAATACTAATTAAAGTAAGCCTTACTTAATATAGTAGTGGTTTATAATATAGTATAAAAAGTTATAGACTTCTAGGCTTAGTATAACCTAAGTAATTCTATAGTATTTAATATAAGTTTAACTTAATCCTTTAATAAAGGCACGCTAGTAATTAATATTATATAGCGTAATTTATATAGAGTTATTTAGTAAATAGCTAAGCGCTTTATTAATACTAAGTTAGCTTTAATATAGGGTTTAAGTTAAGCCTTTACTATAATTACTAATTATAGTAGTATTTTTAAGTATAAGATATTAATCTATATAAATTAAATTACTTATTTATTAAAGTAATAAAATAACTTAATAGAATAGTCCTTAATAGAAGTAAGTAAGGCTTATATTAGCTTTAAGGTAGTAATAAAAGGGTTTAAAGATAGAGAGAGAAGGGATAATAATAGTAATAGTAAAGTAAAGGGGGGAGGGGTTTAGAGAAGGGGCTATAGTAAAAGAGATATAAAGATATATAGGCAGCCCTATAGCTAGCTCTATAGCTAATAAGTTTAGGTTTTTTTGTTTTCTTTTATTCTTTCTTTTTGTTTTTATTTCTCTTTTTTTTTTATTATTATTTTTATTTATTTATTTTTTTTTCCTTTTAGTCCTTAATAGAAGTAAGTAAGGCTTATATTAAGGACT
>SRPY01000987.1:0-10619 GCA_018360145.1 Claviceps africana | reverse complement strand
GAGCGGCCGGGGTGGAGCGGCGTGATGTCGTAGAGGGTGGCGAGGGCGCCGGTGGAGAGGGGCGCGGCGCCGGCCGATGCGCACGTGTAGTTTTGGAGGCCGAAGCCGAGCGCGATGTGGACGAGGCGGGATCCGGGCGGCGGCGGCGGGAGGTTGCTGGCTGGGACGGGGCGAGGCGTGAGTCACTCACTCCATGCGCCGGGGGCACTGCCGCGGGGAGGGGGAATGGGGAAGGGGATGGCTTTTCAACACGTACCGCCCTCGATCTGCGGGAGTGAGGGAGCCTCGGCGTCCGGGTCCGGGCCCGGGTCCGGGTTCGGGTAAGGGTAAGGGTTCGGCGCGCAGCAGCCCGACGGGAGGCCAAACACCAGCGCCGCCATGAGGAGGAGCAGGATCGAGATGGGCATCATGGGGCGCGGGAACGGGGAGCAAGATGGGCCAGGTCAGCCTACATGACGCCCACGGCGAGCACGTCTCGAAGAAGACGCCGACTCGACATGGCCTTTAAATCAAATCAGCCCGCGACAAAAAGCGCACCAAAGCCTGCAGACTACAGTATAGTGTACACCATGAGACACACCGGCAAGGGGGCGCCGCCGTGGTACAAGAATAGAATAGCATCCGGAATCACATGGGCGGACGGATTTTGATCCCACGTCGTGTGGTACGAGGCCTCGATTGGCCGCATACCCGCCCGGGCGCTTGCAAAACGCATCATGCTCGATATGCCAGAATGCGAGCGACCATGCGGCGCGTGGCGCTGCGTGTCAGCAACGGGGCACCGTTCAGAATCATGCGTCATCGAAAGACATTTGGTTTCGCCGTGCCGTCATGGGAGACCCCCGGACTGGTAGGTCGTGAACACGACCTCTCGGTCGATGCGCCCTTTTGTATGTTGTATATCGCGGATGCAAACGCAAGCGCAAACGCAAACGCTTCCCCCGCAAGACGGCTTGGACAAGAGCCTGGCCGAGGCGAGCGTCGATGAGCTGCGCGCTCGCCTACGTCCACCCAGGCGCATGCGATGCATCCGCCCGGCCCGTCCCAAGACCCCAGCGTTGCATCGACATGAATCCCGTGCGCCCCCGTCATTCGTTGCAGCCATGGCCAGCGCTTCCACCGATGCTATTTTTATCCTGGCCGCAGCCCGGGTCGTTGTTCATCTTCTGTTTCGAGAAGCAGCGCCGAAGCTGCTTCCCGGTATGCTCTGCGGCAGCCAATGGTTTGCCGCCCGCGTCCAAGAGGCCATGACGGGCCGAACTGATCGGTTCGCACGAGGAAAAAAAAAATCGGGGGGTTCGGATCCATCGGCAGACGCGAGCGCGCTGAACCTCGTGCTCATATTGTCTGGTTGCCAGAGTCTCATGGTCAGACATGAGAATGTGGGCATCCAGGTAGGCATCCAGGCCCCCTGCCCCCTGCCCCCTCTTTCACCATCGGGGCGAGGACGAGCCATATATTGCAGAGTCCTGCCTGCGCGGCATTCGACCAAACAATCGCCCATCATCAGCTCTTGAGCGCGCCACTGGCTTCGCCGGCAGGTGGCAGGTTTTCCTCGTTGGACCCCATCCAGCTGACGGCGCCCTCGCACTCTGGTGCCTTTGTACGTGCTTGGACGTTGTGGAACGGGAGCCATGATCCATGCGGCACAAGCCACGGAAAGAAATTCGATGCGTCTTCTCCCTGCCGGACCAGCGCCTGGTCTCCGGCCGCTCCCCTTTCTCGAACGCCGTTGTTATCATCGTGGTACCGCGCCATGCGCATGCTGATTCGGCCGGCTGTGCTGCCCATCGAGAGGGCCGGCACGCGCTGCTGGTGCTCGGAGACGGGGTGCGCCTTCTTGCCGGAGAGACGAGCGAGCCGCGACGGGCCCCGAGGATAAGGCATACCTGCCTGGGTCGTCATGGCATACAGGATGGAGAGTGTACATTCATATGTACGGTACGAGTCCTGGACTGGAGATGCGGAGGGACCAAGGCTTTTGGGGACGTGGGGCTTGTCTGCCAGCCACGGTGGAAGGATCCACACACTGGTATTTCGACGAGGAAGGAGCCGACAAGACCAACCTCCCTCTCCTTCCCTCTCCTGCCTGGAGCGCTGACTTTTCTGACATCTGCGTCGGACCGACATTTCATTGGACATGGCACCGTGTCCGCATTGAACCTGGTCATCGGCGACCTCTTTTTTCCCCAGTTGCCCGCGCAAAGTCGACCACATGACCATTCCCATGCCGCCCCGCCAAGGTCCTCTCCCACATGCACGCACGTTGAATGTACAAGTACATACATATACATATGTACACATGTACATGGGCCAAAACGGTTCGGCTAAAGTGACAAAAAGGGGCAGAAAGCAAGAAAATGGCGTGGTACATGGTACGCCGCACGAGAAAACAACCACCGCGACTCCCAAGCCCGCCCACCCCGAGGATCTGCGCAAAAAAAGAAGGGAAAAGGAACAAAAAGGGGAAGACGAGGAACCCGAAGAATGCCCCCCCACCCGGCGTCCCGCCTTGCCACACGCCACACGCCACGCGGCCCCGCACCTCAGCAAACATACATAGTATCCAGGGATGTGGCTTCCCAGCTTCCAAAACCTCTCACACCCACGCGACCAGATGAAACCCCGCTTCGTTTGCTGGTCCTCGCTCCCCCACACCAGGCTGGAGGGAGCCGCGCGTCGTTCCGTCTCTAGTCTGATCAGAGAAGACGGTTCGAGCCAGTCCCCACGTGGGTCCCCAACCTTGGATGCTCACGGCGGCGTCTTCAATTGCTCGAGGGAGACGATTCTGCTTACGTCACGAGGCGGCCGTGAGGGATGGGACGTGGACGAACGCACGGCTAGGGCCAACAATCGTGTGGCCGTCTTGATGACGTGGATGCCTCCTCCACGTGCTGAAAGGGGAACAGGGAGCATGAGGGGGGGCACAAGGAAGAAGTAAAAACGATGAAAGAATAAGTAAAACAGGTGAGAAATAAAAAAGATGTAATAGAAAATAAAAGTAAAATAGAAGTACATGTAAGAATATAAATATAAATACAAATACAAATATTATAAATATAGGGAACTTTTATCGGGCACCCTTGTTTTATGTACTCGGCACCCCAAGTGCTGCAAAGAGCTAAAAAGTAAATTATATAAATATATAGAAAGTCTTATATAATATATAAAAAAAGATAGAAATAATATTAAATGCATTATATAGCGAGCTATATAATAAAACTTCTTATAGTAATATATATATTTATTTACATTAAATATTAATGTATATATAGTTTTTATACTTTAAATAATTATTATTAAATCTAAACAAATTCCTTTTTTATTTTTTAAAAGTCCTTATAGATATATAATATTTATTTTTGTTTTTAAATATACGCCTACCTTTATAAGTACCTTCTTATATTTTCTATAGACAAATATAGCTTCCTGTGGGGTGCTAAATACATAAAAGAGGGGTGCTAGATAGCAGCTCCCCAAATATAAATATAAAAAAAATACAAGAAAGAAAATAAATATAAATAAAAAAATATAAATATAAATAAAAGTATAAAAAGAAGAGAAGAAGAAGAGAAAAGAAACGAAGAGAAATAAAAAACAGGCAAAAAAAAAGCTCCGAAAACGCCCCAGCCCACATCTCGACCTATCCACGCGGCGGAGCCTAGCCACGCCATGTACTCCCACATCTCCTTGCCCAGCCAATCCGTCCCACGAAAAAACCAACTCAAAAGACATGCCGTGCCACGCGATGCACTTGTCAGAAAACGGACCAAGAATGAGATGAAAGAACAAGGAGGCCCCCGCAAAGGACGAATCGACCCGTCCCGACCGCCCATCTCCGATGCCGCCATGCACGTTTCGTCGTTTTGTCTTGTCATGGCCCCGTCATCTCGCCGCCCGCCGCCCGCCGCCCCAAGTGCATGATGCTATTCGCACGACACGTGGACGCGTTGGACGACACGTCATATCCCAACAGCATTTAAAGACACACGGCGTAACGCTTGCGAGACAAGCAAGGTTCCAACTCCAAGACGACAACCGCTTGCTCAGTTAAGGGTGTTTCCCGAGCAATGAACAATAAAATAACAAGTATATTATAGTATTGCTGTACTTCAGGCTATATGCTTCGAAGCAGAAATGAGGACCGAAGAAAAATGGATAGTCTTCCTTCTCTTTTCTGTTTCTCAATATAGACCAATCGGAGTATAGCAACATTATAGTATGCTCGTTATTATTCTGTATTTGATTGCTTGCAATAACCCCCCCCCCCCCTTGACTGAGTAAGCGGTTGTCATTTTGAGAGTCTCCGTCTTGCGTCTCCCGCAAACGTTGCGCGCCATTGTGTCTCACCGGGCGCTGCAATGTGTTTCTCTTTGTTTTTTTTCTCTTTCCTTTCTCTTCCTTTCTCTTTTTGTCTCGAGCTCGCAAACCTTCCTGTCGGGATTATATGGGAATGGCTTGCGACACGTTCGGCGACATGTTTTGCAGTGGTGCCGCCATGGATACTTGTGGTGTATACATGTTTGTGTTGCCCGAGAAGCCTCCCGATGTCCCGAAATGGTCATGCCCAAATAGGTCTCTCGATACGCCTTCGAGAATGAGCATGTCAGTTCTGAGACAACCCGTCTGTGTGCTCGACTTTCTCAGGAAGTCAATGGTCCGCGCAAACAGCATCTGCAGCAGATCCATTGGCACCCAGCCACGAAGCACATTCGTCTGCGAGCACGCCGAGAGAACCAAGAGATTTCCCCATTGACTGCAGAGAAAAGGAGAACAAGAACTCGTTAGTGAACTTCGCATCCACCCCTGAAATTGTGACTCAAAACTTACGCATGTGCTGTCCCAAAGATATTGGTTATGATGGGACGTTCGGGTCCCAGATTATGGAGTGCTCGAGTGCTCTCGATCAAGGCCTTGATACCTCGTTTCGCGTACTCCTTGACCGCTTCCGGTATCTCTGTGGAAGACTTGGTCGAAGGGTCGATGAAAGGTGCTGCCACACCTTGGCGAAACTCGGTCATTGCAAGTTTGCCCGGGCTCGAGTTGTTTTGCATCGAGTCTGACCATTGCAGGATTTGACGGATAAATGGCCGATACGTGATCACTTGAGCACCCCAGTATTTCGCACGTAACCGTGCTGTTAAAAGATCCGTGGCCGGCGGATCGTCCTCACTGAAGGCAAATGTCTTCGTCACCCACTTCATGTCCGATACGGCATCCGCGACTGAGCCCACATTGTTAAACTTGGGGTCCAACTCCTCGGGGTCAACGCTTCTTGGATTCTTGTCCGGTGCATAGAACATGCGATGGATACAATTCAGATGCGTGCGAAGGTACAGCTGCGCTGGATAGCTGTCGAGCACCTTCTGATCAAAACCCTCGAGCATGCTCATGTTTGGATGAGGCATATCGTCCTCATACGAAAGAAGTCCAGAAGGAGGAAGCTGTAGCTCTGCTATCAAGTCGCTATGAACGATCACGATTAGCCACGAAACAATTGTCTGGTTTCGATCAAAACCCGACATCTTTTGCCTTTTTTTTTTTTGCCTTCTTCCCTTATGACTCTATTTTCCCTCGACTTACCTCTCCAATTGCAGACACGTCCAAAACGCAAGGGCAAGCTGATTGTATTTTGTCTCGTGAATCATGGTCATTGTTTGCTTCAGCCGGCGCAACTTTTGCAGACTCCTGATGACGAAGGTCAGCGGTCTGAAAATGCTCTCATGGGCATAAGAGTGACACAGAGAGGGGGAGGGAGAGATTGAGTGTGCGTGTTTGTGTATGTGTGTGAGTTCACATTTTTTTTTATTAGAAAGGGAGAGAGGAGAAGACGTGTGAGTTGGGAACAAATATATGTAAAAAACGTACGGCCTCATAATGACCTGCAACTTGTGGCCGGCTTGGTGAATAAAGGCAAAGCTTTCGAGTGGGCGAGCCAGTTGCCCGTGATACAACCCGGCAAATATGAGGGCATACACGTTCTTCATATTCTTGTAAGCTCCGATGTGGTTTCCCAAGATGTCCGTGGCAAACGCAAAATATTCCAGACCGGGGATCGCTTCGTAGTTCTTTTTCAGGCCCAGCCCAAATCGAGCTGAGACACTGCCGCCTCCCTGAATGGAGGATCGCCGACTCTGGCCGCCACCACGCTCTAGTTCCTTGGGCGAGGCCAATCCCGACGACTGACAAGTTGATGATAAGCTGGGAGGCGACCCTTGGACAGGTGATTGAGACAGCGCGTTTCTTATCGAGGGACTGCCACGCAGGCTGGTTTCAGCCTGGTGCACAGCGTCCGGAATACGTTCTCTGTGTTGGCAAATTTTGCCGAGGGCCAATATGATCAGGACGAGGGCGTTGTGGATCGATCTTTCCGGCCTGCCCCACGTGGCACCGCTCAGTATTGGCGATGCCTCGAATTCGTCAGGACCCGGTGACCTTTTCCGCTTTGCCCCCGGGATGTTGCTTCCCATGTTCGACGAGGCATTGTTCACCGCGAAGGAAGCTGCGGCAGCCTTGGAAGGTTTTAGTGGAGTTGTCCTTGGCGGTAGTGTTTCCAGAAAATGTTGAACCCATTCCCGCAGAACTTTGGGCTGTATGATGGGGTGCATGTTGAGTATGTGTTCCTGGAAGCTCTGCACATAGCTCCAGACCTTGTGCTCGCTGAAATCAGGATTCCCGTCGCTAGCGAGAACACCTCCTTTGTATTCCACAACCTGATCCGCCGGACTCAGTCCGCCAAGGTGACCCCAATCTGCACCGAAGGGGGACGATGTCGCTGTATCGGATGAATCGTCAGCCACGTCCGGCTGGCCATGATCCGGATGACGACTCGGCTGAGAGCGAAAAGGGTGAGAGTCTTCTCCGCGCCCGTAGACTTTCAGCACGCCTCTATTCTGTTCGTTACTGGTTGGATATTCGGTAACATGCCGTATGCCCACCGGTTCCAGATGCGGCTTGACAATGTCACGTATCACCGGCCAGTCCAAAAGTAAACCGGCCAGTGTTGTATGGTTCATGGGAATGGCAGGCTCTCCCGGAGGGATCGGCTCGCCCGGTTCTTGTTCCAGCTCGTCTTCTGCCATGAGTGGCATGGTTGCGCGCTCTGGATATTCGCGCGGAGTTCCGTCGTAGTAGTGGCTCTCGGATTCTTCTTCGGCCTGAAAGTGAGAGCGGCGCATCGCCTGGAGCTCCTCATCCGCAACGCATTCATATCTTGTGTGCTCGCCGTTATGCTGACTTACGCGCGACTCCAACCTGCTCAATCGATTCTCTAGGTGAGATTCCAGGCGCTGGACATGGTCCAGCAAGCTCCCAATGTTGCTCTGCACCGCCTTGAGTCCCTGGAGGATGTCGGCCTGAGCCTTGTCGGTGCTTTTGAAGAGAAGAAGAAAAATTGTCAGCGAAAAATGGGAAGCAAGGCAGATGACTGTGCGTGGAAACATACGCTTTGGGAACAGGGTCACGATAACGGCACGCTGTTCCTTTGTCCCGACATGTCTTGCATGGCTTAAGCTCATCGCACTTCGCCTTTAGCTGACGGCATTGATCGCATGCCTGGGTTGCGCATTAGTAAAATTGTCAACTTGACGTGCAGGCTTCATGAACATTGAGCAGAGCGAGAGTGCGTTGTTGTTGCGAATGGTTCGGAAAGGGCGATTGGGAAGAGGCAGGTCAACTTGTACCTGTGATGCTCTGTTATTCTTCTTCTTCGCCGACGAAGAGGTAGCGTAGACGCCGTAGAAGTGGTCAGTAACGGGCGTGTAACTCGCGTGAGACTCGTACGGGGTCTGCTGCGTAGCTGTGGGAGGCTGCCACGTCGAAGAGCGGTAAACCTCAGACGTGGAGGCTCCCGGAGGGCCATTCTCATAGCCCATATGTCGCTGTTCGATTTCGATGGAATAAGTGGCTGATTGATGTTGAGGAGGAAGCGGCGGCGGTGGATGGTGAGGATGAGGGTGAGGATGAGGATGCGAGGCCGACGAGGAAAAGGGTGTTTGAGGAGGAAGAGAATCTGGCGCACGGCCAGTCCCCGAGTCTGCTCGCCGGCTCTCGTCGCCAGACTCCCGCTTGATCGCGGAGTGCCGAGAGGTGTATTGATGATGGTACGGTAGGAGGGCTGCCGAGGATGATTGATTTTGATAGTGAAGTTGCTGCAGTTGAGATGGACCAAGCTGCCGGAAGTGATCTTGCATGGGAGCAAGTGTTTCCTGCTCAGTTCTTCTTCTATCGAGCTCAGAATTGTGAGATTGCGCATGACCATGTACGGCCGTTGCAACGGAATCAGCGACAGGGCCCGATGCCGTGGGAGGAGGAGGAGGATGAAGAGGAAGAGGAGGAGGAGGAGGAGGAGGAGGAGGAGGAGGATGCTGATGGCCCGAGGGAGAGGCAGTTCCGAGACTGCTGTGTCGAGGCGGATATGGCTGATGTTGATATAAGCCTGGACCAGGATGGTGATGTGAATGAGCGGTTGGAGCGGTTAAAGAGGACGGAGGAATAGCAAGAGATCGCGGAGTTTTTGAATCATGACTTTGGTGAGGATTGGGAAGAGAGGTTCCGTTTTGCGCAGAGGCGGACCAAGACCCTAGACGAGGGCGTTTACTGTCCGGACCTGGATCCATGTTTGTGCGTTCAAGGTACAGCCACGGAACACAGATACATCAGGAACGCGACAGGAAGGGCGACGAGGGCAAGGACCAACGAGGGCCAGTATCCACGGACCGCAGAGCGAGACGACGGACGTCAGAGGAGTAAGTCAAGTAGGTAGGCAGCAAGCAGCAGAGGCAACAGGGCAGAGGTAGTTGGGTAGTACTCGGTACCAGGACGACCAGGACGACAAGGAAGACCGGGAAGACCAAAACGACCAGGACGACCAGGACGACCAGGACGACCAGGACGACCAGGACGACCAGCACACACTGGCAGCCCTCGCAGCCGACGAGCAACCAGGGGACCGGACAGACGGACTCGGCGTCTTGCTGAGGAGCCGAGGAGGCTGTTTTGGCGGAAAGAGAGCGATGGACGACCGAGCAGGATCCAGAGTGCCGGAGAGTTGCCAGAATGTTGGCCGCAGACCACTGAGGCTGCCGGTCTGGGGCGTGCGAGAAGTTGCGACGACCGGGGACTTGGACGATGGACGTGGATAGACTTGGATGGCCGTACATGTATGGACATGGATCGCGGGCCGGGCTGCCCTACGATGATGACATGAGCCGTCGACGGTCGGGTCCACGGTGGGCTTGTCGCCTGAGCTGTCGCCTGAGCTGTCGCTTGGGCTGTCGCCGTGGCTGCCGCTGTTGCTGCCGCTGTTGCTGCCGCTGTTGCTGCCGATGCAGTGATGCGTGCCAGGTCGAAGCGAGGCGAGCGAGGATGAATCTTTTCTTCTCCGGCTGCGTGCTCTCCTCCTCATCGTCCTCGTCGTCCTCCCCTCACCCCGGCCCTCCACCCTCACGACTGCCCTCCACCGCCCCCCCTCCCCCCTCTCCCCTCTCCCCGACGTGTGGTCCTCCGTGCAACAGAGCTCCAAGAGTGCCGTCGAGGAGCTGCGAATGACGGAGACAGTCTGCTTTTGTTTCACTAGACAGCACATGGGAAGCAGATGGTGGAGAGGAGGAAACCCCACGAGGTGACTCCATCGCCAGAAGGGGCCGAGTGGCTTTGTTGGAGCTAGTAAACCGGCTGGGTATAGAATTGACTGGTCGGCAGCTGGCAGCTCGCAGCTGGCAGCTCGCAGCCGGGCAGCTGGCGGATGATGGCGCATCCGTGGCAAGTGGATGGCAAAGCTGGAGCTGGAGTTACCTTGGGTCCTTGGGGTACCTGTCTGGTACAGACGTACTTTGAGGTCCCTTGAGCTGTCCAAGGCGTGGAGGACGTGGAGCCCCACTGAAGCGCGTAGCACAAAGCCGACGGAGTGGAGTTGGGCTAGGACGAGGATCATGGGCCCCTGGTCTGCGTGGACCGCGTTGAGCAGACTAGACCAGACGTTTTCTTTCCAAAGTGAGTACCTTGGTAGGTGCCCAGGTACCTATCAGACCTCTTGCTTAACTCACCTTCCACTGCCATGTTGTCGCAAGTGCACATGGCCTTGGTACCCCGTACCCGTACTGCTGATGGCGTGCTGGGAGCACACCTATATGCAGGCAATGACTAGGTACCCAAGTACCCAAGTACCGACTACCTGCTAGGTACCTACCTACAGGAATGCACCCGGCACTAGACGCCTTTGTTCATGCGGCAAGACGAGACGACGACTTGCGACTTGCGACTTGCGACTTGCGACTCGTCATTGTGCCTGCATTCATATCCGTCCAGCCTCCAACCACAATCCCGTCTGACCTGGTATGCATCATCTGCGTCGCCTGCATCTTCAGCGTCTTCAGCGTCGCCTGCGTCGTTCTGCACCTCCACGCCGACGAGCCAGCAACTACCGAGACTGTGGTACAGGAACCAGCGCCTGTGTTGGAACGTGTGCGCGAATTGCAGCCCGCAGCTGTAGAATGCGAGTGCAATGGCAGATAAGCCAATCTTAGCTTGTTTTGCGTCTGGGAGTCGTTCGTACCTGAGACAAGTACTTGAACCAACCACTATCTTTTTTTTTTTGGTTTTTTTTCGGGGGGGGGAGG
>SRPY01000986.1:0-10637 GCA_018360145.1 Claviceps africana | reverse complement strand
AAATTTAAATTAATTATAATAGCTTTATTATAAATTTATATTAAATACTTATTAAATTAATTATAATAATAAATATTAAAATCTTTTATTTTAATAAAGTAAAAAAAGTATAAAAATATTTACTTTATATTTTATATAAATTAAAGTTAAAATTTAATTAAATATAAAAAAGGATTAAATATTTATTAAAAGGCTTTTAACTTTTAATTAATTAATTATTTTCTTTATTATTTAAAATTAATATAATATTAAAGGTTTAAATTAACTTTAATATAAAGATTAAAATAGCTTTATATTTAATTTTAAAAGGGAATAAAATATTTATAATTTCTTAACTAAATATAAAAGAAAAAAAGAGAAAAAGAGAAAAACCTTAAAAAGGTCTCTTTTATTTATAAAAAAAAGATAATACTTTAAATTATTTATTAAATTATTTATCCATATATTAAATTTAATTAATAAATTATTAATTATTATTTTATTATTATACTTTATTTAAATTATTTATTATTAAAGTTTAACTTAAGCTTATATTTAAAGGCTATTAAATTAATAGCTTTAAATAATTTAATATATAATAATTACTTAATTTAATAATTAATATATCTTTAAATTAATAATATAGCTATATTATAATTTAAAACCCTTTATAACTTTTTATAACCTTTTATATTACTTTAAATTTTATAATATATAACTAATATATTATATCTCTTTTAATAACTTAACTTAACTTTAAATAAAGCTTAATTTAAGTCTATAAAGTCTTTATCTTTCTCTTTAAATTTAATATATTTTATATACTTTTTTATATATATTATTTATACCTTTTACTAAACTTCTTTTAATAACTATAATTAAAGCTTAGTTAATAATATATTAATTTTTATAATAAATACTATTTAAAGCTTAATTTAAGCCCCTTTAGTATTTATATTTATTATTATATATAAATTTTCCCCTTTATTTTAAGGTTTTTTTATATAAGTTATTAAGATAAAGTACTAGCTAAGGGCTTTATGCCCCTTAAAGTAATTAAATAAATAAATAAATAAATAAATAAATATATTAATATTATTTTAGTATTATTTTATACTTATAAACTACCCTTTATAATACTTTTTATAAAAAAGGTAGTTTTTAAGTGTAAAACTATACATTTATAATATAATAAATTAATAATTTATTTTTTATTAATTAATTTTTAATAAATATAAGCGTAAGATATAGAAGTATATAGATATATAGGTATATATAGAGGCGGATATATATTTTTAGCGGGGCGTAGGGGAATTTTTATAGACTAACTATAGCGCGTAAAAAAGTGGACCCCCTCCGCGCCCCGCAACAACTCTCGGATTAGCTAGTTAAACAACTCTGGGTTTATCTACGCCCTCGTCTACGGGTACGCGTTTCGCGATTAAGTCGTTCGGAATTACGTAAGACCCACTGTATAGCCTCTCGAATAGCAAGACTCGTGGCAGGGTCAAATTTATGACATGACCTACAATCTCCGATTTCTCGGTTCAGCTTTCACCAGCTGTCAATGCTTCTTACCTTCCGTGTTCTATTCCACGTTTGAACTGTGCGCAGAACTCTCATTATCAACAAATATCGTACCAAATTACTGTCCTCAACCATGTCTGTTCGCACTTTAAAAATTGGTATGTACCGTACTCACCACCTTATCTAAGTACCATATGAGAGAATTTGCCATTGAGTAAAAAGGGATACAGACGAGATCAATCGTATTGCATCGGGTTACTGAGAATGTCGTCTTGCAGGCCTAATCCCGGGCGATGGTATTGGAAAAGAAGTGATCCCAGCAGGTCGCCGTGTCCTAGAGGCTTTGCCTAGCTATCTAAAACTGAAATTTGACTTCGTCAACCTGAAGGCGGGCTTCGAGGCATTTGAACAAACCGGCAATGCTTTGCCCGATGAAACCGTCGAAATTTTACGAAAAGATTGCGATGGCGCTCTTTTTGGAGCCGTGAGCTCTCCTAGCCACGTTGTCAAAGGCTACTCGTCGCCGATCGTTGCACTTCGCAAGCGCCTGGATCTCTACGCCAATGTTCGGCCAGTCAAGACAATCCTGAACGCACCAAGGCCTCTAGATATGGTCATTGTTCGCGAAAATACTGAAGATCTATACGTCAAAGAAGAGAAAACCATTGAAGGCTCAGATGGCAAGGTCGCAGAAGCAATCAAAAGAATATCTGAGAAGGCCTCTTACCGCATCGCAGCCATGGCTGGAGACATCGCCAACCGCCGTCACCAACTTCGACAGTCAGGAAATCCTAGTATCCACAAAAAGCCCACTGTCACCATCACACATAAGTCTAATGTCTTGTCTCAAACCGATGGTCTGTTTCGTGAAGTATCCAGACGGGCGCTCTCTGACTCAAGATTCGCCGCTGTGAATATTGAGGAGCAGATTGTTGACTCCATGGTTTATAAGCTTTTCCGCCAACCAGAGGACTACGATGTCATCGTTGCTCCCAACCTCTACGGTGATATTTTGTCGGATGGTGCTGCAGCCTTGGTCGGTAGTCTTGGACTCGTACCCAGCGCAAATGTTGGGAAAGATTTTGCAATTGGCGAACCCTGCCACGGCAGCGCACCAGATATCATGGGCAAAGGAATAGCAAACCCGATCGCTACCCTCAGGAGTGCAGCTCTCATGCTGGAGTTTCTTGAGGAGCCCGCCGCAGCTGCTAAGATCTATGCTGCAGTTGATGCCAATCTCGAAGAAGGCAAGCTTTTAAGCCCGGACTTGGGAGGTTCCGCTACAACCGAGGAGGTCGTCGAAGACATACTCAAGAACCTGTGAAGGCTCACTCACTGCTGCGGTTCTTGCGGCAATATTAGTTGAGGGGCTTGACCCGCTGCAGTATATTTAGGCCAACTGCGCGTCATGGAGTCAGATGCGTGTAATGTACTGTCCATTTACAATAGTTCAAATGTTGACCTCTATCAACCTCAATTATGAACAAAGTAAAGAGTCTTATGCCCCGCCATTGCTGACCAGCCTCCTATGGTTCATTGACAGCCCTGCCGCAATGCGGATCATAAGTGATGGCTCGTAGTCGCTGACGCCATGACGGTAACCCGGATCGATTGACCCGTGTTCCGCAATGCAAGGGACGTGGTGGTCCTGATCAATATCTCCTGGCCACTTACATATGTACCATAATTCTGAAGACTTATGAGGCGAAACAGTCGTGACACACTCTAACATATATTAATGTTTTAATTTCTAGTCTACATACATACTTGATGGTATGAAAATGAGCGGTGGCATAGCGGCGAAGATCGTGCTATTTCATCTCACATTACTTAGTTCTTTTTGTTTCGAGTTCCGACTCATACTTCGCTACAAGCTCCCTCCTAGACGCTGGTCAGTACGTTATATTTCAAGAATGCGCCTTCATCATGGTACTTACTGCAGGTGAGGTGGTGCGGGAGCATAGTGACTGAACTCCATGTTGAACTCTCCTTTGCCCTGTGTTGCGGCCCTCAATTGTGAACTGAAGCCGAACATGGCGTTGAGACTACAGTCGCAGATCAAGGTAAAGTCTTCGCTGCCTATTTCGGTATCGTGAATAGTCGCATTCCTCTTGTTCATAAGCATGAGTATATTGCCTTGAAATTCATTTGGGGCCGTGATGGTGGTCTTCATCAAAGGCTCTAATACCTGGCCACCTGCAGCGGGGAACGCTTTTCGGAATGCCATCTGGGTGGCTAGGCTGAAGGCATAGTCGGATGAGTCGGTAACGTGGGTAGCACCGTCGTTGATGACCATTTTTGTGCCAATCACCCTGTGGCCTAAGAGCGGACCCTTTTCACAGGTCAATTCGAAGCCCTTGGCACAAGCAGTCAAGAATTTGTCTGGGATGTGTCCGCCTACGACCTGGCTTTCATATTTGTTGTCTTCTGCGTTTTCGTTGGGTTCGATCCATCCAGCAACTCGCGCAAAGTCACCAGGACCTCCACTTTGACGACGGAGGAGATAGTCGAATTCAGCTCGTTGAGAAATGGTTTCTCGGTAGGCAACTCTTGGCTGACCGGTCACACAATCTGTCTTGTACTCTCGTTTCAGGCGCTCGACATATACTTCAAGATGTAATTCACCCATGCCAGAAATGATCGTTTCTTCGCTCTCAGGGTCCACATGAACCCGGAACGTCGGGTCTTCTCGCTGAAATCTGTTCATGGCTTTGCTGAAATTGTCCGCGTCTGCCGTGCGCTTTGGCCTGATGGAAAGTGACATGACAGCATCTGGCACAAACATTGAGGACATGGTAAATGGTAGTCCTCCGTCGGTGAACGTATCGCCAGATGCGCAATCTACGCCAAAAACTGCGCAGATTTCTCCGGCACCAACCTCCGAAACATCTTCCATTTCGTTAGAATGCATGCGAACGATCCTCGGTATACGAACTTTTTTATCTGTTCTGGAGTTAAATAGGTAACTTCCTTTCGTGAGCGTGCCCTGATAGACACGGATGTATGTAAGTTGGCCATAGTTATTTTCCTCCAATTTAAACGCTAATCCAACAAAAGGAAGGGCGTTATATGGGACCAAGTTAACCTGCTGCTCATTTTTGGACTTGTCGAGGGCCGTGTTGCTGATCTGAGATGGATTTGGTAAGTAGTCACAGACTGCGTCGAGCATAGGCTGGATTCCTTTGTCAGCTAGAGCAGAGCCCATTAGGACAGGTGAGAAGCTACGTGCAATAGTCGCGCGTCGAATAGCAGCTTTGATTTGGTCTTTTGTTGGCTCCTGCTCTTCAAGGAAAATCTCAGCCATCTCGTCGTCAACATCAGCCAACTTTTCGATGAGCGCCTGACGTTTCTCCGTCGCGAGATGTTCGAGGTTAGCGGGAATTGTCTCGGCCACTCTGACTTTGGTTCCTCTGGGTCCCTCGAAGTAAAGAGCCTTCATCTCAATCAGGTCGACAACGCCCTCGAACTCGTCTTCGGATCCAATTGGAATCTGAATCGCAGCTGCAGGCATTTTGAGTTTGGCGTTGATTTGCTCCACCGCTTTCCAGGGATTTGCACCCATACGGTCCATTTTATTGACGAAGGAAATGCGAGGGACGTTGTATCGCTTCATCTGACGATCCACGGTAGTGGTTTGTGATTGGACGCCGCTCACAGCGCAAATAATCATGACAGCACCATCGAGAACACGAAGAGCTCGCTCTACCTCAATCGTGAAGTCAATATGACCTGGCGTGTCAATCAAATTGAAGTGATAGGTCTCTTCCACTGAATTACCCTTCTTCTTCCAGTCACAAAAGGTAGCCGCAGATTGAATGGTAATTCCCTTTTCCCTTTCAAGTTCCATAGAATCCATCTTTGCGCCGACGGCATCTTTACCTCTAACTTCGTGTATCGCTTTAATTCGGCCAGTGTAGAAGAGGACACGTTCAGTCACAGTCGTCTTGCCACTATCAATATGAGCCTATCGCAGGTTAGTCATCAATTTCGAGCCTTGGCGTTCGTGCAGGGGACATTATCTAACTGCAATGCCAATATTTCGAACTCTGGATAGCCTCCGGGCTTCTTCGGGTGCTATATTACTCTCGATAGAATTGGAGACGGAGGTTGCAATATCTTCTTGAGGCCTGGGGAGCCTAGGTCGTAGAGGACGTTAGCAGCAAATAACAAATATTCAGACATCCAAGTGTTTTTCGGGACCAGGTGTCATCTTACGCTTCTTGGGCAGCTGTTGCATAGCGCATGTAAGTTTGGTCCAAAGTTCTTGCACAGTTAAAGCCCATATATCGTGCAGGTCTATTGCATTGGGAGGCTTGCCATCGCGATCCCACCAACAGATGGCGACTAAGCCACCTGACTGCTCCCGGTATACTCATAACGATGTATGCCTTCACGCGTAGCCGAGCGCATAGGAGCGGCAAATCTGATTTTTTCTTTCATGCCGTTCAAAATATCACGTTCACGTGGTTATCAGTGACCCACTGACACGCAGATACTCCACTACCTGAAGACCTTCTTAGTGTTACACAAAGAAGACCACAAAACCCTAGAATAACTACAGTGCACCCCTTAAATTATTTTATAAAGTGACTTTGCAGGGGTGATTTAACTAATTAAGCGTCTCTTTAAAAATTACAATAATATAGTCTCTTTAGTTAAAAAGAATATTAAGCTAAGTATAATTTTAATATAAAAAAATATATTTATAGGCCTTAATTAATACCTTAAATATTCTTTATATACTGCTTTAATAGCTATATTTTTTAAAGTATTATTTATAGAAACCCTATAACTACTAGCATTAATAAAAAGGGACTTATTAATTAAAAAAGATAGGGCTTATACTTTTATAAAATAATTTAAGGGGTAGATTGTATATAACTTAGTAAATATATATATATAGTAACTAACCTAATATATTTAGCTAAGCTTAGGTTTCGCAACAATTTTTATCTAATTTAACCGGTTAAGGCGTAAATTATATAAATAAAAAAGTGTAGATTAAATAAAATTAATATAAAGCCCTTAAATAATTAAAATAAAGGTTAAATAACTTTATAATTATAATAATAATATTAATAAATTTAATAAACATTATATATTTATTATTAACTATATTATTATTTTAATATAGGATTTATTTTTAATAAATATGTTAATTTAAGAAAAACTTTTCGCAATTTTACTTATACTATAATAGCGCTATAAAATTAACTTAAATAAATTTAAAAAGTAAATAAATACTTTTACTATACTTATTTACCTCTTTTTATAATAATATACTAAGCTTAAAGTATAAATATAATAAATAGTGTAATAATAATAAATATTAATATAAAAAACAATAATATTTTATAAATTACTATAATTTCTTTATTTATTATAGTAAGTTTATAATAAGTAATTAAATTAATACTATAGTAAATATTTATTTATTTATTTATTTATTTATTTATTTATTTACTTTAGGGGGTATAAAGCCCTTAGCTAGTACTTTATTTTAGTAACCTATATAGGAAAAACCTTAAAATAAAGGGGAAAATCTATATATAATAGTAGATATAAATATTAAAGAGGCTTAAATTAAGTATTAAATAGTATTTATTATAAAAATTAATATATTATTAATTAGGCTTTAATTATAATTACTAAAAGGGGTTTAGTAAAAAATATAGGTAATATATATAAAGAGATATATAAAAATATATTAAATTTAAAGAGAGGGGTAAGAACTTTATAAGCTAAAGTTAAGCTTTATTTAAGGCTAAGTTAAGTTATTAAAAAAGATATAGTATATTAATTATATACTATAGAATATAAAGTAATATAAAAAGGTATAAAAGGTTATAAAAGGTTATAAGTTATAATATAGCTATATTATTAATTTAAAGGTATATTAATTATTAAATTAAGTAATTATTATATACTAAATTATTAAAAGTTATTAATTTAATAAGTATTAAATATAAAATTAAGTTAAGCCTTAATAATAAATAATATAAATATAGTATAATAGTAAAATAGTAGTTATTAATTACTTAATTAAGTTTAATATATTAATAAGTAATTTAATAAATAATTTAAAATACTACTCTTTTTTTATAAATAAAGGGGACCCTTTTAAAGGTTTTTTCTTTTTTTCTCTCTTTTTTTTTATATTTAAATAAAAATTATAAATATCTTTTTTCCCTTTAAAGTTTAATATAAAGCTATTTTAATCTTTATATTAAAGCTACTTTAAACCTTTAATATTATATTAATTCTATATAATAAAGAAAATAGCTAATTAATTAAAAGTTAAAGGCCTTTTAATTAGTTTTTAGTCTTTTTTTATATTTATTTAAACTTTAACTTTAATTTATATAAAGTATAAAGTAAGTATACCTTTATTTCCTTTACTTTAATAAAATAAAAAACTTTAATATATATTACTATAATTAATTTAATAAGTATTTAATTTAAATTTATAATAAAAATATTATAGCTAACTTAAATTTTAAGTATTAATTTAAATTATTATAAATATATATAGCTTAATAAAATATATTTAATAAGTTTTTAAAGTTTAATATAAAGTTAAGTTAAATATTAACTAAAGTAAACTTTATTTAATTTAATAATAGTTTATAATATAGTATAAAAGGTTTTTAACTTTTAAATATAATATAATTTAAATTATTTTATAAAGTTTAATATAAGTTTAATTTAATCCTTTAGTAAAAATATAGTAGTAGCTAACTTTATATAATATAATTTATATAGAGTTATTTAGTAAATAACTTAATACTTTATTAATATTAAAGTAGCTTTAATATAAAGCTTAAATTAAGCCTTTATTATAATTATTATATATAATAATATTTATAAATATAAAATATTAGTTTATATAAGCTATATTATTAATATATTAAAGTAATATAATAAATTAATAAAGTAATCTTTAATAAAGTAAGTTAATATTTATAGTAATACTATATTAAAAAGAAGTAAAAAGAAAAAAAAAAAGAAAAAAAAAAGAGAAGTAAAAAAAAAGAGGCTAAAGTAAAGGCTATAGTAAAAAAGAGATAAAGATATATAAATAGCTTTATAATTAACTTTATAGCTATTAAATTAAAGGTTTTCTTTTATTTTTCTTTATTTTTCTTTTTCTTTTTTTTTTTTTAAAAAAAAAGTTTTTAAAAAAATAAAATAAAATAATATATAGTTTAGTGTAATTATATATTAATATTAATATAAATACTAAAGTATAATATATTAATAATTTAAAGTAATAAAGGTAAAGTAATAAAAAGGCTTACTTTAAGTTTATATTAAAGATTAAAAAATATTATTATTTATTACTATTTCTTTTATAAAGTAAAGGTAAGTTAATAATATAAAAAGTAATTAATTTTAAAAAGCTACTTTATTAAATATTATATAAAGCTAAGTTAATTAAAGGTAATATAAATTTTCTTTAAATTTTAAATTAAATTTACTTTAAACTTTAAAAAATAAAGATAATTATATTTAAAGTATTAAAAAATAAAGTAATAAATATCTTTATAATTACTTTAATAATAGTATATTATTATTATTTATTTACTTTAGGGGGCATAGAGCCCTTAGCTAGTACCTTATCTTAGTAACCTATATAGAAAAAACCCTAAAATAAAGGGGAAAACCTATATATAGTAATAGGTATAAGTGCTAAAGAGGCTTAAGTTAAGCCTTAAGTAGTGCTTATTATAAAAATTAATACACTATTAATTAAGCTTTAGCTATAGTTATTAAAAAGAGTTTAATAAAGAGTATAGGTAATATATATAAAAAGATATATAAAAATATATTAAATTTAAATTAAAAAGGGATAAAAACTCTATAGGCTTAAATTAAGCTTTATTTAAAGCTAAGCTAAGTTATTAAAAGGGGTATAGTATATTAGCTATATACTATAGAATATAAAGTAATATAAAAGGGCGTAAAAGGTTATAGAAAGTTATAAGTTATAATATAGCTATGCTATTAATTTAAAGGTATATTAATTATTAAAGTAAGTAATTATTATATATTAAATTATTAAAAGTTATTAATTTAATAAATACTAAATATAAAGCTAAGTTAGGCCTTAATAGTAAGTAGTATAAATATAATATAGTAGTAAAATAGTAGTTATTAATTACTTAAATAAATTTAATATACTAATAAATAATTTAATAAGTAATTTAAAGCATTACTCTTTTTCTATAAATAAAGTGAACCTTTTTAAAGGTTTTTTTCTCTTTTTCTCTCTTTTTCTCTTTATATTTAAATAAAAATTATAAATACTCCTTTCCCTTGTAAAGTTTAATATAAAGCTATTTTAATCTTTATATTAAAGCTAGCTTAAACCTTTAATATTATATTAATTTTAAATAGTAAAGAAAATAGCTAATTAATTAAAAGTTAAAAGCCTTTTAATAAATTTTTAATTCTCTTTTATATTTATTTAAGCCTTAACTTTAATTTATATAAAGTATAAAGTAAATATACCTTTACTTTCTTTATTTTAATAAAATAAAAGACCTTAATATATATTATTATAATTAGTTTAATAGGTATTTAACTTAAATTTATAGTAAAGGTATTATAGCTAACTTAGATTTTAAATATTAATTTAAACTATTATAAATATATATAGCTTAATAAAATATATTTAATAAGTTTTTAAAATTTAATATAAAGTTAAGTTAAATATTAATTAAAGTAGGCTTTACTTAACTTAATAGTAGTTTATAATATAATATAAAAGGTCTTTAACTTTTAAATATAATATAATTTAAATTATTTTATAAAGTTTAATATAAGTTTAATTTAACCTTTTAATAAAGGTATAGTAGTAGTTAACTTTATATAATATAACTTATATAAAGTTATTTAATAAATAACTTAATACTTTATTAATATTAAAGTAGCTTTAATATAAAGCTTAAGTTAAGTCTTTATTATAATTATTATATATAATAGTATTTATAAATATAAAATATTAGCTTATATAAACTATATTATTAATATACTAAAGTAATATAATAAACTAATAAAGCAGTCTTTAATAAAGGTAATTAATATTTATAGTAATACTATATTAAAAAAAAGTAAAAGAAAAAAAAAGA
>SRPY01000985.1:0-10662 GCA_018360145.1 Claviceps africana | reverse complement strand
TTTTATAAATAAAATAGAATAATTTAAGGCTTAATTTAGTTATATATTAGTACTAATATAAATGCTAAAGTGCAATATATTAGCAGTTTAAAGTAGTAGGGGTAAAGCAGTAAAGGGGCCTATATTAAGCTTATATTAAGGATTAAAAGGTGCTATTATCTACTACTATTCCTTTTATAAAGTAAAGGTAAGTTAAAAGTATAGAAAGTAATTAGTTTTAAAGAGCTACTTTACTAAGTATTATATAAAGCTAAGCTAGTTAAAGGTAATGTAAATTTCCCTTAGGTTTTAAATTAAGCTTACTTTAAACCTTAAAAAGTAAAGGTAGTTATATTTAAAGTATTAAAAAATAAAGTAATAAATATCTTTATAGTTACCTTAATAGTAATATATTAATAAAGCTATATTAAAGATATAGTAAAAGTAAAGAAAGGAGTTAAGGCTAATCTTTTTAATATAAAGCTAAACTAAAGCTAATAATTTAAACTTAATAAAGTAGTAGTAAAGTTAAAGTATCTTTTTTTTAAAGTAAAAGTTTAGGTTTTATTTAGCTATAGTAAAGTGCTAATTTAAGCGCTAATAAACTATTAAGGCTTATTTCTAAAGCTATTGCTTTTTTTAATTTAATTTTAGCGTTTTAAATATAAAGAATATAGTAAGGTTTAGTAAAGGCTAAGTTAAAAGTAATATATAATTAATATAGAGTTATCTTTTATATTAAGCACTATATTAAAGATAGGTTACTATTAAAGTGTAGGCTATTTAGATTTTATTAGCTATTCTATTTATTTTAATTCTATTATAGAATTATTAAGCTTAGTAGTTAAGGTATAGGTTTAAAGAGGGGATTACTACTTTAGTTTTAATTAAAAACTATAGTATAGCTTTATAAATATTAATAATAATATAAAGGCATTAAGTTTACTTTATAATAAAGGCTTTAGTAATACCTTTAGCTATACCTCTATATTTAGTTAAGGTATAATATAAGCCTATATTATAGCTAATAAAGCTTTAAATAACTTAAGTATAAAGAAGTTTAAATTTATATAGTAAGCACCTTTAAGTAAATATAAAGAGTGTAGTAAAAGTAAATTATTATTATATTAGTTTTATAGTAAGCTTAAGCTAATAAGCCTTTTATTAAAGTTTATAGTAGATTTAAATATTAAGGAATTAAGCTAACTATATTAACTAAACTATTATAGTTTTAAGTTAAATTAATATTATTATTAGCTATCTCTTTTTACTAAAGTAAATAAGTTTACTCTTTTATAAATAGAACTTTAGGCTTAATTTATAGAACTATTTTTAATACACTACTTAAGTAGTTTTAAGTTAAGCTTAGGTCTTCTCTATTATATAGCTATATATTAAAATATTAGTATTATTAAAAAAGCTAAGTATTAATATAAAGTTAACTATTATAAGTTTAATATAAAGTAAAGTAATATAAAGAAGAAAGAGAATTAAAGATATAAAGGACCTTTAAAGGATCTTTATAGGCACTATATAAAGGGCTGCTATTTAGCTATTAAATATAAAGTAAGCTTTATATAAAGCAGTAAAGGCTTAAATTTAATATACTATTTATATAAAGAGATTAGCAAAGACTATTATATAGGTAAGTTTTATATAATATACTATATTAAAGGTAGCTAAAATATTAAGCTAAAGAAGTAATATAATACTACTATAGTATTATACTATATATATAGCTTTTATTAAAATAGTAAGGGCTATCTCTATAAAATAATTAATATAATTATTTATTTAAAGCTTTAAAAGAGCGCTACCCTCCTTAGCTATATAAATAATCTATACTACTACTACCGCTTTTAATACCTTACTTATAATATTAAAAAAGGAGATTAATCTTTATATATTAATATACTTCCTTTCTTTAAGTAACTTTTTTAACTTATAAAGGACTATAACTTTAGCCTTTTAAAATAAAGCTAAGTAATGCTTAATATAGTAGTATATATTAAATAAGTTAAAGAGAACATTAGTAAATAGCTTACTATAGGCTTTAAAGAACCTTACTAAAAGCTTATTAAGTTTAAAGGCTTTTTAATTAATTAATTCTTTAATTATATTATATATCTTTAAGGCTATAAAGTAGTCTTCCTTTAAAAATATAGTAAAGTTAAGTTAAAGGCTAAGGTTAGCTAATATATTATTTATATAGGCAGTTAAAGTAGGAAAAAATCTATTAAAGAATACCTCTACTTTATTATAGTAAAAGGTAGCTAAGGGCATGCTATTATTACTATAGTAAAGGGTTAAAACTTAAGTAGTTTTAAGTAGTAAGTTACTATAGAGTTAAGTCTATTATTTTAGTTTTTAAAGGTTACTCTTTTTAGCTATTATATTTACTACTATATAGTATTAAAAGCTATATTATTCTTTATAAATAACTTATTTTTAATTTAAAGCTATATTAATAGTAGCTTACTAGTTTACTTTAATATAGTAGTGTTATTAAAGTCTTTAAGTATATTTTATATTATAAATAGCTTTATAAACCTTAAAGGTCTATTATAGCTACACTTTAAAGGTACTATAAAGGCCCTTTAATATAAAAAAGGTAGTAATAATAATAAGTTTAGCTATAAATTATATAGTAAAGGAGTTAATTTAATAAAGAGTATTAAAGATAGCTAATATAAAGGAGGGGTAGAATTAATACACTACCTTTATAGTAGTAAATGTTTTATTTATTTAAAGCTATTTAAAGTAGTATAAAGGTTATTTAATAATAATAGTTATAGAATTATAATTATAAAAGGTAATATAAATAAACTATAAAATATAGTTAAACTTAATAAGGTTTAATTCTTTTAAAAATTAGGTTTAAAGGTTAGTAAAGAATTAAATATAGTTAATAATATTATTTCTTTTACTTTATATCTATTATATTATTTTACTTTAAAGTATAATAAATTTAAGTTACTATTAAGCTATAACTATTAAAAGTTTATTACTATTAAGTAATATATAGCTATATTAGTTTTA
Source organism: Claviceps africana (assembly GCA_018360145.1). NCBI lineage: Eukaryota > Fungi > Ascomycota > Sordariomycetes > Hypocreales > Clavicipitaceae > Claviceps > Claviceps africana. The sequence goes on along the minus strand of SRPY01000985.1, from coordinate 7,644 downwards.
AAGGGGGTAATATTAATTAAAGTTACTAATAAAAATATAGTAGTACTATAATAGTTTTATAAAGAAGTTATAAAGAGAAGTTATTTAGTTATAATAATAAGTAAAAGAGTAAATAAAGTAAATATTAATATTATAAAGAGTTATAATACACTAATTAATGCTAAACTATATTATTTATAAGCTAAGGCTATATTAATAGTAAATATAAATAGTTATTTTTTTACCTTAAGCTATAAATTAATAGAAACTTAGGCTTAGGTTTAGGGGGTCTTTATTAATACTATATAGTTCTTAAATTATTACTATATTAATCTTAAATTAAGACCTAAAAGCTAGGTAGATAAATTATATCTTTTTCTATATATTTTAATATATTACTTATAATATTATATTTAATTAAAGAGTAAAGGGGTTTTTTATAATAAAGAGGCTAACTTAATACTAAGGTAGTAGCTAAGGAAGGCCTTAATAACGCCTTAAGGCCTTAGTAAAGGGGGTATAAACATTATATTAAGGCTTAAGTGTTAATTATAGTTACCTTAAAGGCACTTACTATACTTTTAAAGTAAAGCTTTATTAAAAAAGGTATTACTAGCTTATTTATATTAGCTATAGGTTTAGACCTTAATTTAACTATTTATATCTATAAAGGTTAATATAAATAAGGTAGTAAAGCTATTAAACTAGTTTAAGTATATAATATAGGCTTTTATTTAATAGTTATTAATAATTAAGCAGTGTTTTAATTAAGTAAAGTAAGTGCCTATATAGTTAGTGTATTGCTTCTACTCTATGCCTATAATAGCTAGGTAGTTAGTCTTAAAAGCGTGCTTAATAGCGGCGTAGCAGCTATAATATAGAGTTATAATATAGTATATAGCAATATAGCTAAATTTAAAGTATTAATAGCATTAGTATAGATAAAGAGCTTTATTATATAGTTTAGCTTTAAATATTTTAGCTTTATAAATAACTCCTCTATAGTATAGTTTATTAGCTATATTAATATTTTTAATTTTAAGGATAAAGGGGGCTTATATTATAGTGCTATAGGGTTTTTATATTATAACCTTAGTAATATTACTGCTATTAATAAAGGTAAAGTAGTAAAGAATATCTTCCTTAGTAACCTAATATATATAATAAATAGGGAATCCTTTAATAATAATACTAAATATTTATTAATTTAGCGTTATATTTAAGCTAAAGGTAGTTTAAACCTATTTTATATCTTTAGTATAAAGTTAAGCTATATCCTTAAAGGTAACTACTATATTGCCACTATAGAGGCACCTTATAGCTACTATAGTATCTTTATTTATAGCTCTATTAATAGTGTAAATAATATCTTTTAGGCTACACTATTTAACTACTTTATTAATTAAGTTGCCTTTAATAATAGTCTCTCTATAGATATAAGGCAGTATTACTATAGAGATAGCTAAATAAATAAGCCTATTAATTATTAAAGTAGCGTTACTAGCTATAATTTTAGCCTATATTATAGCTAGTGTAGTTTTAAGCTAAATAGCCTTCTTAATTGCCTTTTTAACTATTACTTTAAGGTTAGTAATTATAACTAGTTCTTAGGGGTTAGTAGGTTACCTATAATAGGCCTATATTATTTCTATATTAATAATATATAAAATAACCTTTTAAACTCCTTTTAGTAAAAAGGTTAGTATAAACTTAGCAATTTTATTATATTTCTATTTTAAATAGACTAGTACTTAGTCCTAAGCTATATTAACTATAGTATTAACTTAGTTTTTTACTATAAACTTACTATAGTAAATAAAGGGATTATAGTAGCTCTATAAAATACTATAGTTTTCTATATTAATATCTATTATTATTGCATTACTTACTATATCTATGCTTTAAGCTTAATATACTATTATAAAAAGGGGTAAATAGGTATAGCAAAACTTTTTATCTGCTTTTTAAGTTAATTTAAGTCGATTCTACAGCGTTGTCGCGGTGCGGGCGAAATCGCGAAGTTCCAGTAGCTTTATATTATTATTACTATAATAATTAATAATTATTATAGACTAAATTAAATAGCTTTTATAATTTAATATTAATAAATTTATTATTAACTATAGAAAAGGGAGAGAAGACTTTTAAAAGAAGCCTCTTTACTAGCTTATATATTTTATATACCTTTAATATATCTTAAGCGTGCCTCTATAGTTACACTTTATAAGATGTAATAAAATAGCAATAAGCCCTTAATAAGGATCCAAGCCACTAGCTTAAATCTATTATATTTTTATAAAATTAAAAGTTACTATTTTTATAGTTTATAAATATTTATAAAGTAATTTTTAATAAATTTATTATTATCTTTATAAATAAATAAAATATAAAATATTAAGAATTTATTAAAAAAAGTATAAATTACTATAAAATTAATTAGATAAATATATTATATTATACCTGTAATTAAAAAATTAAAATTTAATTTATAAAGCTATAATTTATTATAAATTTAAATTATTTAATTATTATAAAAAAAGTTATTTTATTTTTATTTAAAAAACTAAAGTATTTATAAAAAGCTTTATTATACTTTAATTAAAAACTATTAATTTGTTTTATTAAAATATTATTAAAAACTTTATTTATAAAAAATAAATTAATACTTTAATAAAAAAGTTTAAAAAATTATAAATTACTATACTTTAAAATTAAAATAATTTTTTTAATTTTTTAAAGTACTTTAAAAAAAGCTTTATATATTACTTTTATTATAATAAAAAAGAGTATTATTTTAATAAATATAATTATTTAAATTATAATTAAAAGGTTAGCTTTATTTATTATAACTTTTAAATATAAATCTTTATTATTAATAATAGTTTTATAAAATATTAAGGTTTATTAATTTTATATAAACTATTTTTATAGTTAAAAAGCTATATATATAAACTTATAGTTTTTTAAATTAAATACTTCAAAAACTATATAATTAATTAGTTTCTTTTAAAGGTAAAGAGTATTAATAAAGGTATTAAAAATATTAAATAATATTAATTAATAAAAAAAAGATATTTTAAAATATTATTAAAAAATTTAACCTTTTAATATATTAATGAAAAAAATAAAGGCTAATTATTATAAAAGTTTAAGTTAAAAATAAACTACTTTAAATAAATATAATTATATTATAAAAGTAAAGTAAGTTAAGTTTAAAAAATATTATTATTAGTAATATAAATACTTTAAAAAAAGCTTATATTAAAAACCTTATTAATAAATTAATTATAAAGAAATACTTTATATTTATTATAAAATTATAAAAAAAAGACCTTTTAATAATAATTTATTAATTAACTTTATAAAAAAGTTTTAATTAAAAAAGTAAAAGTAAATTTATAAAACCTTTTTTAAGCTTGTTTTATTATTAATTAAGTTAATTATTAATAAATATATAGTTTATATAAAAGGTATTTAAAAGATTTATATTTATAATAGTTTTATAAAGTTAATTAAATTAATATAACTATATAAATATTAGTAATTTAAAATTAATTAATTAATTAATTAATTAATTATTAAATCTTTAATTAAATAATTTAAATAATAATAAAATTAATTAAATAAAAGAAAACTAGAGGATTTAAAGTAAATAATAGTTTCAATTTATAATTAAAAATAAAGTTTAATATTAAAGTTAATATAGCTATTTAAATAGCTTTATAAGAAAAAATAAAAATAAACTTAAAATAAAAATCTTTTAAAGCAAATCTCTTTATTTTAAATAAAAGATTATTTAGTTAAATAAATATTAACTTAATTAATATAAATTTAAGTATTTAAAAGTTTTATAATATAATTTATTTATATATAATAATAAATTACCTTTTAAAATTACCTTATTTATAAATATAGCTAAAAGAATTTAAAGGCTCTCTTTTAAAAGCTTTATTAAATATAAAATTAAAAAAGAATTTTATTATAAAATAAATAATATAAAAAATAAACTTTATTATATATTTTATAAAACCTAAAATTAATAGTATATTATAAATAAATAATACTATTAATTTATCAAATAAGGTTTAAGTTAAGCTTTATTTAAAAAATATATAAATATTTATATACTTTTATATAATATTTAATATAGTTTTAATTTTTATTATTTTAAAAATACCTTTTATATATTAAATATAAACTTTTTTTAACTATAATTTTAATTTTAAAGAGATAAATATTTAATATTACTAAAAAAACTATTATAGTTCTTATATAAGTTATAGGTTTAGTTAAATTAAATTTAATTAAAATTAATATATAAATTATAATAAAAATGGAATAGCCAACAAGATCCGAATAGCCTACGCTTTAATAGCGACCCGCCTCCGACGCGGCGCCTAATGTAGAAGACAACTCTATGCTAATTACACTTTACTTTTAACTTAGCCTTTACTAAACCCTATAATATTCTTTATATTTAAAATATTAGAATTAAATTAAAAAGAGTAATAGCTTTAAAAATAAGCCTTAGTAGTCTACTAATGCTTAAGTTAGCACTTTATTATAACTAAATAAAACCTAAACTTTTACTTTAAAAAAAAAGTACTTTAACTTTATTATTACTTTATTAAGTTTAAATTATTAGCTTTAATTTAGCTTTATATTAAAAAGATTAATCTTAACTTTTTTCTTTACTTTTACTATATTTTTAATATAGATTTATTAATATATTACTATTAAAGTAACTATAAAAATATTTATTACTTTATTTTTTAATACTTTAAATATAACTACCTTTACTTTTTAAAGTTTAAAGTAAACTTAATTTAAAACTTAAAGGAGATTTATATTACCTTTAATTAATTTAGCTTTATATAATATTTAATAAAGTAGCTTTTTAAAACTAGCTACTTTTTATACTATTAACTTACCTTTACTTTATAAAAGAAATAGTAATAAATAATAGTATTTTTTAATCCTTAATATAAATTTAAAGTAAGTTTTTTTATTACTTTATCTTTATTACTTTAAACTATTAATATATTATACCTTAGTATTTATACTAATATTAATATATAACTATATTAAACTATATATTATTTTATTTTATCTTTTTAAAACTTTTAAAAAAAAAATAAAAGAAAAAAAAAATAAAAAAAAAGAAAAAAAAAGATAAAAATAAAAGAAAATCCTTAGCTTAGTAGCTATAAAGCTAGCTATAAAGCCACCTATATATCTTTATCCCTCTTTTATTATAGCCTTTATTTTAACCCCTCTTTCCCTTTATTTCTCTCTCTTTTTTCTCTCTCTTTTTTTTCCCTTTACTTCTCTTTAATATAATATTACTATAAATATTAACTACTTTTATTGAAGACTATTTTATTAATTTATTATATTACTTTAATATATTAATAATATAGCTTATATAAGCTAATATTTTAAATTTATAAATACTACTATATATAATAGTTATAATAAAGGCTTAATTTAAGCTTTATATTAAAGCTACTTTAATATTAATAAAGTATTAAGCTATTTATTAAATAACTTTATATAAGTTATATTATATAAAGTTAATTACTACTATATTTTTATTAAAGGGTTAAATTAAATTTATATTAAACTTTATAAAATAATTTAAATTATATTATATTTAAAAGTTAAAGACCTTTTATATTATATTATAAACTACTATTAAGTTAAATAAAGCTTACTTTAATTAACATTTAACTTAACTTTATATTAAACTTTAAAAACTTATTAAATATACTTTACTAAATTATATATATTTATAATAATTTAAATTAATATTTAAAATTTAAATTAATTATAATGCCTTTACTATAAATTTAAGTTAAATATTTATTAAATTAATTATAGTAGTATATATTAAGGTTTTTTATTTTATTAAAATAAAGAAAGTAAAGGTATATTTACTTTATACTTTATATAAATTAAAGTTAAAGCTTAAATAAATATAAAGAGAGATTAAAAATTTATTAAAAGGCCTTTAACTTTTAATTAACTAACTATTTTCTTTATTACTTAAAATTAATATAATATTAAAGGTTTAAGTTAGCTTTAATATAAAGACTAAAATAGCTTTATATTAAACTTTAAAGGGAAAAGAGGTATTTAAAATTTTTATTTAAATATAAAGAAAAGAAAAAAGAAAAAAAGAAAAAACCTTTAAAAGGGTTTTTTTTATTTATAAAAAAAGAGCAGTACTTTAAATTATTTATTAAATTACTTATTAATATACTAAACTTAATTAAATAATTAATAATTATTATTTTACTACTATACTATATTTATATTGCTTATTACTAAGGCTTAATTTAATTTTATATTTAGCACTTATTAAATTAGTAACTTTTAATAATTTAATATATAATAATTACTTAATTTAATAATTAATATACCTTTAAATTAATAGTATAGCTATATTATAATCTATAACCTTTTATAACCTTTTATACTCTTTTACATTACCTTATATTTTATAGTGTATATTTAATACATTATATCCCTTTTAATAACTTAACTTAGCTCTAGCTAAAGCTTAATTTAAGGCTAAAGTAGCCTTACCCCCCCCCTAAATTTATTATACTTTCTATATATTTTTCTATATTTTTTTACACTTTTATATACCCTTTATATACACTATCTATACCTTTTACTTAACTTTTTTTAGTAACTATAGTTAAAGCTTAATTAATAGTGTATTAATTTTTATAATTAATACTATTAAAGGCTTAACTTAAGCCTCTTTAATATTTATATTTACTATTATATATAGGTTTTTTCCTTTACTCTAAGGTTTTTTCTATATAGGTTACTAAGTAAAGGTACTAGCTAAGGGCTCTACGCCCTCTAAAGTAAATAAATAAATAAATAAATATATAAATTATATAAATTAATATATTATTTATTTATAAAAAAAAGGAATTAATTAAATTAGCTATAAATAATTAAATAAATTAAATTAAAAGAAGTTTAAATTAAAAGTAAATAAAGTTTTAATACTTATTATACTATTAAAAGTAAAATAAGTTATTAATTTTATTTTTACTTTTATTATTAATTAATAAATTTAATAATTTAATAAAGTAATTAAAGGAATTTAATTATAATAATTAATATAAGTATTTAATTTTAAAGTAAATACTCTTTATAAATATATTAATATAAAAGTATACTTTTTTAATAATATGTTTTTAATAAATTTATTTTTAATAATAACTTTTGATAAAAAATAATAAAATAAAATAAAGTTAAAGAGTATTTTAATATTAATAAAAAGTATAAAAGTTTATTATAAAAAGGTTTTTTAAATACTTATTAAGGTTTTAATTAATTTAAAAGAAATTTAATTAAATATTTTAAAATATTTCAAAATATTTTACTTTTTTAAAAGTAAATATTTTTAAAAAGATTTTTAATAACTATAAAGCTACTTTAAAGTAAAATTTATTAAAAATAAAGAAGGTTAATTTCTTTATTATATTATTATAAACTATTAAAATTATTAAATATAAAGTATAGTAAATAAAGTTTATTTTATGTGATGGGCTAGGTCTTTGACCTAGCCTAGCTTAGCCTGCAGCTGGCGGCGGTTGCCAAGCCCTGCGTGCGACCGGCAATATAAGTGTCAATTGACCAGAG
>SRPY01000984.1:0-10692 GCA_018360145.1 Claviceps africana | reverse complement strand
CGCCGAGGCCTACGCCGTCGCCGCCGTGGCGCACTGCTTCGAGGGCCGGTACAGCGAGACGCTGCGCTGGGGCAGTCTGGCGCTCGAGACCGCCTTGCTTAACCGCGGGCCGCGGGCCGAGGGCATCGACGGCCTGACCTTGTTGGCCGAGGAGCCCGAGAGGCATGCGTGCTGGTTGGCGGCCGTGAAGAGGGAGGTGCCTGCGTTTTGGGGACACGAGTAGACTGGGCCGTCCGACTAGGTAGGTAGGTTTACTTGGATTTGGAGACGGTGGTGTTTTCTTTTATTTCCTTTTTTTTCTCTTTTTTCTATGTCTTCCTGCGTTTTTTTTTTGCCAGCGAGAAATGCACCTATTTGAGCCCCGTGCAGCGCCATCGTGTCTGGTGCCACCACACGACATGTAAACACAATCCCAGCAGGGTTCAATCGTATTCACGCCATTACTGTACCATTTTTTTCGTATACGTCAACGTGGATCTGGCTTTCTACGACCAGACAGGTCCCCCCTTTGGCTGGGAGACAGCAACGACCACCTATACAAAAGGCAATGGCCAGTCAAGGTCCTTTTTCTTTTCTTTTTTCAGGCTACGAGATGGGGGGGCCTGAAGATGCCCCAAGGGGACTTACTATAGAATCCAGTTTTCAGATATATGCAAGTCTCGGCGACCCCGCCATGTCGGTGTGTGTGTTTTATTTTACGCCCGGGGCGCCATGTCGAACGTCGAGGCGTGACACGAACCGGCCAATGCGGCACGCAGCGCTTATCTTCGTGCATGTGGGCAACCCGTTGTCCTGAAAAATTGGTCCCATCGTGCCATGAGACACACTTTTTGGGGGGCTCCCATAGTATTCCGTTTTGCCCTCTGCCTCTCCGGACCAGCAGCTTCTTGTTTACACGTCTGTGGGGAGAAGTTTCCTTGGGCATCATGGTCATGAATATCGAAACAATGAACCGTCCTCCACGACTGTCCGTGCTAGAGACGCTGGACCTGTTCGCCGCTCTTGGTGCCGTGCTCTTCTCGGCCCTCGCGGCCCTGGTGAATGGCCCGTGGAGGGCGCCGGATGACGAGGCGTCGCTGTATCTTTACGTCGCGTACGCGGCGACTCGGAAGCTGCTGTGTCGGTTCTCGGCGGCGCAGTTGCGGTATGTTGTTGCTGTTGCTGTTGCTGTTGCTGTTGCTGTTGCTGTTGCCAAGGCAGGAATGGCAGGCTAATACGGCTGGTGTCCGTCGTCAGATTCCTCTTTCCAAACACAAGCGTCACCTATCGACAACAAGCCAAGGCTATGCAAATGACGCCTCGGACGATCGAGCTGCCGCACGGGGTGCGAGGCAATTGGATTGGGGACCCAGACGCCAAGCACGTACTTCTGTGGTATCATGGTGGGTTGCGGCTTCACACCCCCCCCCCCTTCTTACCGTCTTCTTTGGTAGAGACATTTCTATGGATGGATCTCTTTATGCAGCATCTTCTATCCCCGGAAGTCTGGATTTCCACGTTCTTCTTCTTCTTGTTCTTGTGTACCCATTGTCCACAAGCTGACCATCCACTTTGACAACCCCCAAGGCGGTGGCTTCAGCATGCCCGCCGTGGATGGCCACTTCAAGTTCATGATGCGATTCATCAAGTCTCGACCTAGCACCAAGCCAAGCCTCTCCATCTTCTTTCCCGAATACACCCTGACCCCTGCGGCTCGGTATCCCACGCAGCTCACCCAAGCAGTCGAGGCGCTGCGCTACCTTGTCGTCACCACCCGGCGCAGCCCGTCCAGCATCATGCTCGGCGGCGACTCCGCAGGCGGCAACCTGGTCGCCGGGGTCTTGGCCCATCTGACACACCCGCACGAGGCCGTTGAAGAGCTCGTGCTGACGGAGCCGCTGGCCGGGGCGGTCATGGTGGCGCCCTGGATCGCTATCCACAAGCCGGACCCTCGGCTGGCGGGCGACGGTGCCAAGGATATCATCTTGAAACCGGCGCTGGACACGTTTGCTCGCAATTACATGGGCGCTGCGGCGTCGGATTATTTTACGGATCCGTGTCGCGCGCCGGCGGAGTGGTTCCGCGGGATGCCCGTTAAAAGGATACTTGTGATGGCAGGACAGTACGAGTATCTTTTGCCCAGTATTGACGCTTTTGTCAAGACGCTGCAAGTAAGTCCCAGTCTTCTTATGATTATTATTATTCTTTTTTTTTTCACTATCCTCTTCGTCTTCCCGTGTCGAGGCGCCGAATTAGCCTTTCATTATCATTACCGCCTCTTCTTCTTTTTTTTGGCTGGCTAGCTGGCTAGCTGGCTGGCTGGCGGACGCCGCATGATTCGATATTGACATGCGCGGCAGGCTGGCTATGGTCCCGTGGAGTTTTATGTCGCCGAAAAGGAAGTGCACGACGCGCCGTTTGTCAATCTGCTGTGTTGTCACAATGCTCCGACCAGGCAAGGCACGAAGCTGGTGGACTGGATCGAGGACGGGATTGCGTGATCAAGTAGAACGTGCGAAGTTATTGGTCGTGAGGATAATTTGTGGTGATGAAATGGACTTGACCGACGAGGACTTGCACGCGCATTATGAGCAGTCGAGGAGAGATATGAACATTGTATTTGTTGGTAAAATCATCCAGGCGTGCGGCAACCGCACAGCTCACGAAGGGAGCCAAGTAGCTCACGTGACTCCTCGTGCAAAACCAGACTAGGCTCCACGTGGGTTCGTTCAATCTTTCGTCGTCCAAGGTGGAGTCGGTGGGGCTTACTCCTGCGCCATCGTCTGGACGCCGGCTGTTCCTGGCCCGTCGTCTTCTCGTCACCACGACAACCAGCCCGTGCTCGGCAAGGGGCGCGTCGGACCAACAACAAACGAGCTGTGGACGTCACCAAGCAGCACCAACCAGCACCAACCAGCACCAACCAGCATCGAGCGCACCATCCTTCATTTGTCCATCCTGGCACTGGCAGACGCACGCATGCTTTGCTCTTGACCTCGACTGCCGGCCGCCTGGCAGCTCGAAACACCAACATCGCCACACGATTGCAAGCTGCTCCTGTTTCCTCTGTTTTTTTTTTCTTTTCATTTCCATCGTTCAGCATTCACAAATCCCCTCCCGCATCTTCTCCCCTTCTTTTGTCCCTGGTTGCACTATTTCATTATCATTGAAACGATTAAAGCCTTTTTTTTTCTTCTACCAGGCAGTTCTTGACGCGTTTTTGCTCTTTGGGTCCCTTTGCTGTCATTTCCGGCTCCGGTGCCATCTCGTCTTGTCTCGCTTGTCGTTGATTCAAGGTGCATTCAACCAACCTTTTGCGACTGGAATTTGCTGTCTCGTCGGTCGACGAGTCCTGCGTGATAGCTATCGTTTGCAACAACAACATCGACAGACAGCAGCATCCGGAACCGGCTGCGAGGCAAACTTGGCTCGGGGTCTGCACAGCATGGCGGATGCAGGGCAATCATCCATTACCGTTGCCGGTAAGTTGTCAGGCCACGGCGTGCACAAAAACGTTTACCACGCAGCCCATTATTCAAGAACTTCTGGGAACAAGGCTGACGCAGTCGATCCATCTTTTTTTTTCGTTGTTTCTAGTTCGAGTGCGACCATTTACAATCAGAGAAGCTGCTCAGCTGTATGCAACCCACAAGACTGAAACCATGCCGGCAGGAAACATGAGCGGTCCTCCTCTCTTCCTAGGGACTAACGTAAACGAATGATGTCTAGGCAAAAATCAGATGACAGTCCCGTCTTCTTGGGCGACGGCTCCCTGGCCGGAGTGCCCACCCCTAAGCTGCACCAACGTGGCCTTCGCAGTGTCATCAAGGTCGTAGATGACCGTTGTCTGTAGGTGCCCTTCATGGCTTGAGCATTGCCCGTTTCTGACAGTTGTGATTCAATAGCGTGTTTGACCCCCCAGAGGACAGTCCCGTCCACCGATTCTCGAGATCCGTTGTGCCCACGTCGAAAAAGGTCAAGGACCAAGTGTTTGCCTTTGACCGTGTCTTCGACGAAAACACCACGCAGTCCGATGTATACGAAGGAACGACAAAAAATCTCCTCGATAGCGTTCTCGATGGCTACAATGCCACCGTCTTTGCTTACGGCGCTACCGGCTGCGGCAAGACGCATACCATTACAGGTACGGCTCAGCATCCTGGCATAATCTTCTTGACCATGCAGGAGCTCTTCGAGAAGATCGACGAAAGAAGCCAGGAGAAGACAACAGAACTGAGCTTGAGCTATCTCGAAATCTACAACGAGACAATTCGCGATCTCTTGGTTCCGGGTGGCAGCCCGGCAGGCCTGATGCTCAGAGAGGACAGCAATCAGGCCGTGACAGTTTTCGGCTTGAGCAGTCACCACCCTAAGAACGTCGAAGAGGTCATGGACATGATCATCCAGGGCAACGAATATCGCACCGTGTCGCCGACAGAGGCGAATGCCACTTCATCTCGATCGCACGCCGTGCTGCAGATCAACGTGGCCCAGAAAGACAGAAACGCCGATGTCAATGAGCCGCACACAATGGCGACGCTCAGCATCATTGACCTGGCCGGGTCGGAGCGCGCGTCTGTGACCAAGAACCGCGGCGTTCGGCTCACGGAAGGCGCCAACATCAACAAATCGTTGCTTGCCCTCGGAAGCTGCATCAACGCCCTCTGCGACAAGCGACAACGCGCACACGTGCCATATCGGAACAGCAAGCTCACCCGGCTCCTCAAGTTCTCCCTCGGGGGGAATTGCAAAACAGTCATGATTGTCTGCGTTTCGCCGTCGAGCGCCCATTTTGACGAGACGCAGAATACACTGCGCTACGCCAACAGGGCCAAGAACATCCAAACCAAAGTCACTCGGAACGTCTTCAACGTCAATCGACATGTCAAGGACTTTTTGGTCAAAATTGACGAGCAGATGGCTCTGATTAATGAACTCAAGGCTCAACAAAAGGATGCCGAAAGGATGTTTTATGCCAAGTTCCGCAAGCAGTGCGACAAACGAGAGAGCATTGCCCGCGAAGGTGTGCAACGACTGCGGGCCGCCTATGATCACTCGGCTGCCGAGCGCCAGGAGCGCATCTCGACGATGAGGAAGCTCAAGGCCCTTGAGCGCCGGATTGCACTGCTGACCGCTTGGCTCGCCGCTTTCGATGCCGTCTGCGAGCAGAGGAGCGAGGAGGGTCCCATGCCACAGAACCTGCTCGCCATTCGGAAGACGGCCCAGGGCATTCTCGTTGAGCTGGAAAACAGCCGGCACCATATTCATCAGAAGCTCGACAAGGCCGCCTGGGAGCGGGCCATCGACACGGCACTGTCGCATAGCCTGCAGCAACTGGACGGCCTCGGATCCGGCGGCGCCGACACGGGCGAGCATGCGACGCTGACTCGCGAAGCCGAACTTCTCAAGGCCAACTTTGGTCGCGAGTCGTATCGGCAAGTTCTCGAGCAAGAAAAGCTTGGCGACGCGGCCACGATGCAAATGCTTCTGACTGCCCAGTTCGAGATGCTGGCATCCCTGTCCGACACGCTTGCCATGGATGAAGCGGCCGCCGTGGCACATGCCAAGGGAATCATCCACAAGCTTCTGGAGACGGGACTGAACGCAGCGAGCCAGGTGGTGAAACCGGATGGCCCCCTGCCCGTCGTTGAAATCTTCCCGCCCACGCGGAAAGGCACACCCAAGAGAAAGAAGAGCCTCGTCTCCTACGTCAAGCCCCTTGCGCCGCCAGCGCTCGCTGCTGTGCCAAGCGAAAATATGTTTGGAAGCCCCATGAAGTCCTCGCCAAGGAGACGTAAGGTGTTTGGCGCGGCGAAGAAGGGCATTAGCTTTACACCCGTCAAGAAGCCTAGAAAGGGAGGCGTGCGCTGGAGGGACGACGAAAGCGTAGACGGCACCCTGGCCGACTTTGCTTCCACGCCCCGGCAGATGGACACGACGCCGGATCACCGTCCCCAGTCGCCGTGCGAGCGGTCGCCGGTTCCGCCGCCAGAACCGGCATATCTTGTCGGGGGAAAGGAGCGATCCGAAGAAGGTAACCGGAATTCCGGTCGCAGCCCTGTGGTCAATGCCGACGCATCCGAGCACACGGAAAACGAGGACGAGGACGAGGACGAGGATGACGAGGAGGAGGGCAATAGCACCCTGACGGCAATGCCCCCGAGCCGGTTCCGCGCCGGGTTCCTGTCCAAGAGCTCGAGAATGTCAACCCAGGCTCGAGAATCTCCCTCGCAGCAGCAGCAGCAGCAGCAAACGCCACCAACCGGTCACCGCAGTGTGTCGTACAGCTCTCCCCAGTCGAGCAAGATACCCCCGTTGCGCGCATTGGATGCCGCTAGATCCGGCAACCTTTCATCGCCCTCGTTGCCTGTGCCACGAACCCGGCTGAGTCCTTCACAGCTGAAGCCGATTGCAGCGGTCGTGGACGAGAACAATCCTCCATCCCATGGGACGCCGAGCTCAGGTGCGGGCTCGGGCACATGCTCGGGCTCGGATTCGGATTCGGGCCTCATCGACGCCCGCAAGCTGCGCAGCGCCATGCAGTCCGCCAAGATGCGGCGACCGAGCGCGCTAGGTGGACCGCCAGCGGGCTGCCAGGGAAGACGCGTGTCGTCGATATCGTGTATCCCGGAGCGGGCGATGCCGAGATCTGGTATGCCGTCGTCCGCCCTGGCGAGCAGCACCAACGGCATCTCGAGATCGCGTCGTGGGAGCCTCGAAAGACGCCGCAGCCCGCCTCTTACCTGCTCGCCCGAGTACAAGACCGACCAGAGTCTGACGGCTGGTCAAGCCAGGCGGATGAACCTGGGGACGTCCAGCCTGCGGCTCGAGTCGGCTTCTTCGTTGAGTCCCAAAGAAGGCCTGAGGGAGGCTCCACGTCGCGTCACTATCAATGTCGGGTCGACGCCCGCGACTCAGCGTCGCCAGGAGGTGAAGGGTAATGCAACATGGCGGTGATTTTCTTTTCCTTTTCTTTTCTTTTCTTTTCCTTTCCTTTTTCTCTCTGTTTCCTCTTCATTCGAATTAGAGGCGTGCCTGTGGTATATGTATATGTATATGTATATTTTTCGCGTCTCTTTGAACGGGGCATATTTTTGTTTCCCACGGCCCACGTTTGTTTCTCGGGCCAGAAGCATGGTGGTGTGTTGAATTGGTTAGTACAGGGCTGTTCGGATTTCATTCAGGAGCAAACAGGGCCGGCGTTGATGAGACAGATACGGCGACGAAGCCGCAAGATTGAAACAGTGCTGATGAGTTTTGTAATAACATGCCGGAATGGCTTTTTTTCATGGAGGATGTCGTGATTGTAGTTGTGTGCTGCATTGCCATACTCTCCATACTCTCCATACTCTCCATACTCTCCATACTCTCACTCTCCATACTCTCCATACTCTCCATACTCTCCATACTCTCCATACTCTCCATACTCTCCATACTCTCCATACTCTCACTCTCCATACTCTCCATACTCTCACTCTCCATACTCTCCATACTCTCCATACTCTCACTCTCCATACTCTCCATACTCTCCATACTCTCCATACTCTCCATACTCTCCATACTCTCCATACTCTCATAAATAAAGACTTGCGAGCGGGACCTCACCGGTTGTGCTTGTCTGGCGGTGCTGTGCTGCGAATTCTTGTCGTGACCGGCGGCCGGAACGGAGCCGTGGTATTGCGGTTTGAGGTTGGTGTGTCTTTGGCGGGCAGTAGTGTGTTTTGGTTTTTTCTTCTTTTTTTTTTCTTTTCTTTTTTTTTTTTTTTTCAACATATCTACTGGGGTATTATTTGATTGCATATTTTTTTTCTTTTTTCATTCTTGGTATGATTTATGGACCGTGTACCTGCATGAACTATAACAATCTGCATGCATCTATAGTGATTTCTTCTGATTATATTCCATCTTTTGCTCATCCCTTTGTTCCGTAGCGAACCGACGCCGTTGCCAGTACCTAAATGCGTAGCAAGAGAAGAATTCCCATCTTCATCCGCATACGACGCTGGGCGACGTGTCTCGGACAGGCCAGCCTCCGGGGATTTGTTTTCTCGACTGTCCCCCGTGTACAATACATGGGCTGGGCTTCAAGGATACACGTTCCTTTTTTTGGCCCTGTATATTCTTTCGTTGTTGTGGATTGTGTCCTACTTTGCCTTGCCGAGAATTTCCGGTGATTGACCGGGTGCAGGATAGTCGTGCTGTCGTGAAGGAAATGTTTAGGGGGGGGGGGGATGTGTACTGGGTTCTGCTCGCTGGGAGGAGGGGCTGGGCGTGTTGCGATGGGAGCTCGGGCTTGGAAATGGCGAGACTGGGCTCTTTTATCTTTGGGTTTCCATCTTTTTTTTTTTTTGGTTTGGTTTGGTTTGGTTTGGTTTGGTTTGGTTTGGTTTGGTTTGGTTTGGTTTGGTTTGGTTTGGTTTGGTTTGGTTGGGTTTGCTTTTTCTTGCTTGTGCGTGGGTCGGCTCACGGATACATTCAGTCTATTGCATCGTCTCCAACACGCAGGATCGGTATGGCTCGGCACATGACTCGGGTTCTACGGGGTTTTTTTTTTTTTTTTCCTTTTTCCTCGTCGACACAGCCACTTGTCTTCGTTTACAAAACGGGTTCTGCCGAAAAGGGGAAGGGGGGGTATATTATGGTCATCATTTGCGACCGTCTGGCACGGGGAGGAGGTCTGTTGTGGGATTTCATTCAGCTATGCTACATTGGACCCCCCCCCCTTTTTTTTTTGTTTTTGTTTTTTTTTTTCCTTTTTCCTCCTTGTTGGTGATTTGTGCGGACCCTGCTGTTTGATGCCGGAGAGCGTCTCGTCGTGCTGTGCATTCGGACATTTTCGGCCTGGCTTTGACGGTGCGGACCGGGACATGGAGGCTCCGGAGTCCGGACTGGCCCGTCAGCCGCAGCAGATGGTGGTTTCCTGGGCGGCACTCGTCGACTCGCTGCTGCACGGGACGGTGTGGTGTTAGAAGGAGAGCAACGGCGGGGGTTGGCATGTCTAGGATCGGGGGAGGTGAGCAGGCAGAAGTACGCACCCGGGGAGCAGGGTCTCCCACTGGAATACAAAGGCGCCGACAAATGCGCCGAGGAAGATGCAGAGGAGGATGTAGCCGTTGTAGTACATGGCGAGCTTTGGGCATGGGGGTTAGCATTTCTCGGGCGTGTAAAGGAAGAAGAGAGTATAAAACAAATATAGAACAAATATAGATAGATATAGATGATGGGAAAAAAAAAAAGGAGAGTTTCAAAAAGAAACGCACCAGCATCAGGATATAGCCGACAAAAAAGGCCAGCAGGTGCAAAAGTGCCCGTACGGCCTGCTGCGCCGCACTGGGCCGGAAGGGCGGCACAACGTTGCTGACGATGGTGGTGGTGGAGGCGACGGCGGCGGCGGCGGCGGCGGCGGCGGCGGGCTGCTTGCCGGGAGACGGCGGCGTGGCGTGGCCCGAGGCGAAGCAGACGGGCTGATGGCGAGCCCGGTGCTGGCGGACGAGATAACGGTCGTACTCCTTGATGCAGCGGCGCAGCATCTCGAGCGAGAGCGTGAGGAGGAAGACGCCGATGCAGGAGCCGGCAAAGGCGGCGTGGGACGTGATGCGCCATTGCGAGGAGAGGAAGCACGAGTCTATGGTGTACAGGTTGAAGAGCATCTGCCGAGTTACGTTAGAAAGCGCGCTCGGTTTTCCTTCTTCGTCTCGTTTTCGTTTTCTTTTCCCCTCTCACGTCGCGTCGCCGTCTTTCTGCCGCCCACGTACCGATATCTTGCACCCGCTCCCGCCGCCCATGCCGCCCATGCTCTTCGCAGAGGCCGTGGGCGTGGCGGTCGCGGTCGTGACGGGCGAGCCGGCCATGTTGATGCCCATGTGGCCGGCGTGATTCATGGCGAACAGGCGCGAGCGGAAAACAACCTGTTCAGGCTGCGCCGTGGTGGACGGTGGAGGGAAAAAGTAGAACGGGGTTTGGGCGTGATGGACCGACGACGGGGCGGTTTTTTTTTACTTGGGCGTGTAGTATCTACGGCGGAAGGGAGAAATGAAAGAAAGAAAGAAAGAAAAACAAAAGGGCAGGAGAGAAAAAATAAGAAGAAAGGCCGACGACGTGTACGTGACGGGCCGTTTCGTCGTATAAAGGATTCCGTGCCAGCCTGCTGGACACGTCAAACTTCAAACACCAACACCAGGTCCGGGAAACCTTATTTGGGAGTACCGCCGGAGCCGACCATCAGCGACCGCCTCGAGGGCGATGGATTCGAGTCGGTGTGCGATGGACATCTTTTTTCTTCGCTTCGGACGTCCGAGTCTCTCTGTATGGGGCGCGTCTTTTTTTTTTTTTTTTTTTTTTTTTTATTGATTTTTTTTTTTTGGGTCTCCCGTCGGCTTCATCGTCCTGCTGTGCTTCCCCCAGTACGACCACGCAGGACGGGCCGCGGGTGCGTGCCAAGGATCAGAGGAGCACGGCTTGGCAGGGAGAACAGGGACCGCTGCGTGTGTTTGAGCAAATTATTTTGCGTCTGCGTCGGTGGTCCATGAGGCCATTTTGGACGTGGGAGCCGACGCGGGCTGCGCGCACGGGGTGGTGGCGTGGGATGGGGGGGGGTTCGGGCCGGTGTGGCTGGAGGTGGGGTGGCTGGGGACATAGTGGCTGGGGAAGGGGCGGAAGTGGCGGGGCGGAGTGGCTGGACGAGGGGACGGCTCGTCGGGTCGTGGCAGAGGG
>SRPY01000983.1:0-10716 GCA_018360145.1 Claviceps africana | reverse complement strand
AAAAAAAAAAAAAAAAAAAAAAAAAAAAAAAAAAAAAAAAAAAAAAAAAAAAGAGAAATAAAAATAAAGGGAAAAATAAAAGAAAATAAAAAAACCTAAACTTATTAGCTATAAAGCTAGCTATAGGGCTATTTATATATCTCTATATCTCTTTTACTATAGCCCCTTCTTTAAACCCCTTTTCTTTTTACTTTATTACTACTATTATTATTCTTTCTTTTTTTATTTTTAAACCCCTTTATTATTACTTTAAAGTTAATATAAGCTTTACTTACTTCTATTAAAGATTATTTTATTAGGTTATTTTATTACTTTAATAAATAAATAATTTAGTTTATATAAATTAATATTTTATACTTAAAAATACTACTATAGCTAATAGTTATAATAAAGGCTTAACTTAAATTTTATATTAAAGCTAACTTAATATTAATAAAGCGCTTAGCTATTTATTAAATAACTTTATATAAATTATACTATATAATATTAGCTATTAATATACTTTTACTAAAGGATTAAATTAAATTTATATTAAATACTATAAAATTATTTAAGTTATATTAAACTTAAAAGTCTATAACTTTTTATATTATATTATAAACTATTACTATATTAAATAAAGCTTACTTTAATTAATATTTAACTTAGCTTTATATTAAACCTTAAACTTACTAAGTATAACTTACTAAGCTATATATATTTAAAATAGTTTAAATTAATATTTAAAATTTAAATTAACTATAATAGCTTTATTATAAATTTATATTAAATATATATTAAACTAATTATAGTAATAAACACTAAAATCTTTTATTTTAATAAAATAAAGGGAGTATAGAAATACTTACTTTATACTTTATATAAATTAAAGTTAAAGCTTAAATAAATATAAAGGGGAATTAAATATTTATTAAAGGGCCTTTAACTTTTAATTAACTAGCTATTTTCTTTACTATTTAGAATTAATATAATATTAAAGGTTTAAACTAGCCTTAATATAGAGACTAAAATAGCCTATATTAAATTTTAAAAAGAAAAGGGATATTTATAATTTTTTAACTAAATATAAAGAGAGAAAGAGAGAAAAAGAGAAAAAACCTTTAAAAAGGTTCCCTTTATTTATAAAAAAAAAGCAATACTTTAAATTACTTATTAAATTATTTATTAGTATATTAAATCTATTTAAATAATTAATAACTACTATTTTACTATTATACTATATTTATACTACTTATTATTAAAGCTTAATTTAGTTTTATATTTAATATTTATTAAATTAATAACTCTTAATAATTTAATATATAATAATTACTTAATTTAATAATTAATATACCCTTAAATTAATAATATAGCTATATTATAACCTATAACCTTTTATAACCTTTTACACCCTTTTATATTACTTTATATTCTATAGTATATAGCTAGTATATTATACTCTTTTTAATAACTTAGCTTAGCTTTAAATAAAGCTTATTTTAAGTTTATAAAGTCTTTATCTTTTCTCTTTTTAAATTTAATATATTTTTATATACTTTTTTATATATATTACTTATACTCTTTATTAAACTCCTTTTAGTAACTATAGCTAAAGCTTAATTAATAATATATTAATTTTTATAATAAATACTACTTAAGGCTTAATTTAAGCCCCTTTAGCACTTATACCTACTATTATATATAGGTTTTCCCCTCTATCTTAGGGTTTTTTCTATATAGGTCACTAAGATAAGGTATTAGCTAAGGGCTTTATGCCCCCTAGAGTAAATAAATAAATAAATAAATATATTTATTATATAACTTAATATATTATTATATTTTTTTCTTTATATATACTATATATATTATTTATTAAACTCCTTTTAATAACTATAGCTTAAGCTTAATTAATAATATATTAATTTATATAATAAATATTATTAAAAGCTTAACTTAAGCCTTTAAATACATTATACTTATTATAATATATAAGTTTTTCTCCTTACCTTAAGGTTTTTTCTATATAAGTTATTAGATAAAGTACTAGCTAAGAGCCTTAAGCCCCTTAAAGTAATTAAATAATAATAATATATTAGTTACTAAATTGCCTTTACTTAGGTACTTAATTAGCACCTAATAGTAAGCTTTAATTTGTATACTAGTTACTATATTGCCTTTATATAGTTACTTAATTAACACCTAACACTAGGGTGCTATTTAGAAACACCCTACTTTAATCCTACAAAGCAGGCTCTTCAGGAATTAACAGCGTCCCTATCGCTTTGTGAGCTGGCGCTCATAGGCGGTCTAGTCGTAGGAAGCGAGGCTTTAGATGTACTCGACTCCCGAATCCTAGCCCAGGCATAAACAATTCCGCTCACGAATCCAATAAAAATAGCGGACACACTACCGGCCGTGACTGGAGCTGAGAAAAATATCAAACCACTAATCGCAATGGGCAACTTATTCAATGCGCCGACCATGGAATACGTTGTCGATGAGGTTACCCTTATACACCAGGCTGAACAGTAGGAAATAAAAATCGCCGCCAGACCAGAATATATCATGCCGATTATTATCCGGTTCCGGGATTCTTTAGGCAGGTTCTTGGCGAAGTTTGTTCCCGACCAATCCTCGGCTAGCAATGAGCAGATGATTAAGACAGGAATTGTCAAGAGATTATTATAGTACATGGCTGTTTATTTTATTTAGCATGATGTCCAGACTTTATGGCTTTGCAACACTTACTGTCCCAGTCCTTGAAGTTCATTTTTTTAATTACCTTGCGCATGCCTAACACATACGAAGCTGTACAGAAAACGTTCAATCCCATCCAAGCGTATCCGGCGTTTAAAGTCGACATAGCCGTCGAAGAATCATCATGTTGAAAATCGCCTGCGATGACACTCTGGATATCCGCCCAAGCCGCCACAATTGAGCTCAGCACCATTAGTCCAAAGGACAACAACGCAATCGGGGTTACATTTCCACCGAACCACAGAACCTCGCCATAAGCAATGACAATGATGGTCAAGTTCTTGAAAATCGTGTATACCGGCACCGACAAAAATTGGAGGGCTTTCGTGCTAGTGTAGATCATGCCGACGAGAAGAAGAGAAATTGGAAACCCTAAGAGGCTATTAGTCTCACAGTTTACTTGGTTATATAGGACATCTGTCCCTATTTACATTTTCGAGCTTTGACCGGATCGAAAGAGGCCAGATTTCGAATGAGACCA
The DNA here is from genome assembly GCA_018360145.1 of Claviceps africana. Classification (NCBI taxonomy): domain Eukaryota; kingdom Fungi; phylum Ascomycota; class Sordariomycetes; order Hypocreales; family Clavicipitaceae; genus Claviceps; species Claviceps africana. The sequence goes on along the minus strand of SRPY01000983.1, from coordinate 7,499 downwards.
AAAGATTTGCATGCCGAAATTGCAGTGATGCAAACGATAGCCTACTCTGACGTTAGTTTGGTTCAACTAAGAGGTGCGTTCCCGAGTCCCTAAGTTTTCAAAAGCGACAAAGGTTCGTAGACATGATATATACCTGAACACCTAGATAGAAGAAGTTCAGGTTCCAAAATGTTCCTGATACCACATATTTGTTCACCACGGTCATACTGATAGAGGACAAGCAATATGCCAAGACAGACAATGAAGGGTTGTTATCCAGCTTCGACAAAGACTGGCCGATGACGTGCGACCCAGGAGTCAGTCGTGATGCTTCCTTTATTATAAAATGATCCCGGTCATCATCACGATTAGATCCATCGTCAGGCATCTGAATAGCATAATCTGTGTTCGTCTTGCCATCCATGGTACCGAGATCGCTCATTCGTATCGAATGTGAGGGAGGATTAATTCCAGGCCACCAGTTTGATGTATGGAGCTAAGTATGCATCCGGATAGGTTAGTATATTGAATGTGCAGCATGTAAGTAATACGCAGCAGCGCATTGTTAAAGGAACAGCAGCAACTAAGCTAGGCTCAAAACGGATGAAGTACCCCTGTACGTTGTATGCGTTATCCCTAATGTCACAATCGCTATTTTCAATCGAGTATGTGATGGGGTGGATTTGCGCATAAACATTTTATAGGACATCTATATTCTGAAAAATGCATCGCCGTCCTAGCTACTATGCTGCAGCTTGTTTATCTATATTTACTCAAATACATAAGGCCTTGTCCGCGAAAGTTCGTGTGCACAGTAAAAAACATATTACTACCTATCATTAAATTAATGGCAAATGGGCTGCTGGGCAATGCGCTATAGACATAATAAATTTTGTTCTATAGATAGTTTATTTATAACATAATTTTAGGTTTTCAGGCTTTGCATAGCCAGAAATTCTTTCTACTCAGGCCCCTAATTTCTTTTTTTTTAAGCAGAGAAAGCTCATTGACTTGGTCACATTTACTTTACCTACAGGTTTAAAGAAAAAATTGTAATATACAGAAGAGAAAAAAAAATAAGGGCTTGCTCGTTTAAAGCTGTATATATATTATCTTCTCTTTCAATGGTCGTGTATTTAATGATTGTAATTCAATACTGTCGCCGGAGATAAATAAGCAGAAAGAAAGGCATGTTGCTTTGAATGAGCCAAATGAATCTGACAACGATGGTTTTCAAGAAACTCGAATAAGTTGTCTGTCATGTATGCACGCGTGCTGTGCTTAGCCAGGATCGTCCATCGACTATAGATTAAAATTGTCAGACTGCATAGAAAGCACTCGTAAATATTAGACGCTCAGTGCAATATATAATTCAACTTGAATTTCATAGAGTACCACAGTTCTCTGAAACTATTATTTCTCTCGTCTTCTAAACAAGATTAGTTAAATAAAGCCAGCGCCGTTTTCCCTCCACAGATTCTGCCGGTCCCTATTAAATATAAATGTACCAGAGTTTCTGGTTCATGACATACTTTGCTAAATTATACGCTTAACGAATACTATCCTCTGCCAACCAGCGATCGCGATGAAAGACAACATAGGAACTCTGAATAGCCAGCGACATGCGGATATCCTCGACAAGTTTCTGCCTGAAGGCTACTCCGCTGATCCAGAGGTGAGTCTCGGGGACCAGTCTTCGAATTCAGAACCGACCGGCCTATCACCATCATATGACATAAAAACGCGACCGCCGCCAACGATAGCATCAGAATTAAGCAACAACGCTCCATCCAGATCCGTAGATGTCGGAAGAGATATGTCATCTGACGGTCTTGAATCTTCTTTAAAACTGCAGGGTGGGGACATTCACCGTGACATGTTTAAGATCAAGGCTAGAGCAAACTCCCTCCGACGAGTCGCCACGTTTTCACCACAGCCGTCGCCGCGCCTCAGTCCGACCGATGAACTCTCTTACCTAGAGCAACGCACCCCTGGTGGTTTCAGGCGCTATCACGTACAGCAACAAGCAAGAAAACTGAACACTAGCGGCGCTCTGCTGGAGGCCAGAAGTTTTATTGATTTTCTGGATTTATATGGGAGTTTTGCGGGGGAGGACTTAGAAGATAACGACACCTCCGAAGACGAGTCACCTATCGATGATGAACAAGCAAGTGAACCTGATGAGCGGAGTCCACTGATCAGTCGGCCCTCTCCTCGACGGAGAAGCTCTCGTCGTCGCGGCCGTGAGGGCGACGCCAGCACGGTAAAAACTTTCTTCACACTTATCAAGGCCTTCATTGGCACCGGGATCATGTTTCTGCCAAAAGCTTTTCGCAACGGCGGCATCCTGTTCTCATCTCTGACACTCATCGGTGTGTCGCTAATCAACTGCCTGTGTTTTCAACTTTTGCTGGACTGCCGACAAAGATACGGAGGCGGTTACGGCGAAATAGGAGGTTCCGTTGTTGGTCCCCGATTTCGCAATCTTATCCTTAGCTCAATTGCGTTATCCCAGCTGGGCTTTGTCTGCACGGGTCTCATCTTTACCGCCGAAAACCTGTATTCCTTTTTACTCGCAATATCAAGGAATCACACGGGTCCCAGTCTCAGCGTATCCAGCCTCATAGCATTGCAGCTTGTGCCGCTTGTTCCGCTCGCCTTGATTCGAAACATATCAAAACTAGGTCCCGTTGCTGTCCTGGCGGATGCTTTTATCTTCATAGGGCTCCTCTACATCTGGCAATATGATGCGTTTTCTTTAGCAAGGCATGGTATAGCGCCGTCTGTGACGCTCTTCAACCCTTCCTCATTTGCTCTGACCATCGGCTCGGCTGTGTTTACTTTCGAAGGCATTGGTCTCATACTACCAATTCAGTCCAGCATGAGAAAGCCCGACCAATTTGGAAATCTTCTCTTTCTGGTTATGCTACTGATTACCATTGTCTTTACATCAATAGGCGCCCTTTGTTATGCCACTTTTGGAGAGAACACCAAGATCCAGATTATTTCAAATTTCCCGCAAGATTCAGCGGCAGTTAATGCTGTGCAATTTTTGTACTCGCTTGCCGTCCTTGCTGGTGAGCCAGTACAATTCTTCCCAGCCGTACGCATCATAGAAACATCATTATTTGGGCAGCTGGCGACTGGGAAGAAAAGTATCGCAATTAAGTGGCAGAAGAATGCCGTCCGCGCAGCACTCATGGCACTTTGTGTGGGAATTAGCATTGTTGGAGCTAGTGATTTAGACAAATTCGTTGCCCTGATTGGGAGTTTTGCATGTGTGCCCCTGGTATACATATACCCTCCGTATTTGCATTACAGGGGCATTGCACAATCTATCTGGACTAAAAGTCTCGACGGTGTACTAATAATCATCGGCCTAGTAGCGATGGTCTACACCACGTTGGTTACGGTGGTTCAATGGATTCAACATTAGTAAATTATGTTTAGATGAAAAGCATAGTTAATTGTTCGAGCAATAAGGAGTCTTGTCACACGTTATATACGTGCTACTCGCAATACCGTATTACCATATTGCACTTGCACTATTTTCCAAGCCACCTGTGAATTAAGTTGACTTCTGAGCAATGTGAGATATTATCCTACTAGAGCCAACTCTGTTCATTGACCCAGGCTGGAGATGGAGCATTTTCTCGATCGCCGCATTTGATAATCCTCTATCCCGCATCCTGATGGCATCGATCACCACCCTCATATCTGCAAACCGCTTAGAGCCTCTGCCAGATGGCCTGTGTCTTAAAGCATCATCATTGGCTAGCTGTTGCAAAATCTCTCGAGCCTGCAAGACTGCTAGTGTTGTATTCTGTCTAGAGAATAGCAAGTCTCGCGTTGGGACGCTGTTTTCATGCTGCATTTGGACTGCTGAGGAGGGCGAATATGTTGTCTTAGTCCTGGCTACACCAAGGTCTTTTAGACGTTGCGAGAACTCGTCAGTTGTAAAATCGGCATCTTCTGCGAGTTTGAAAACGGTTATTTCAGTGTTATTTCAAGCCTTGATCTTATGCTGGCACTTACCGACACCGTTGCATTCGTTAGGCCATGCGGATAAGTTCGTCCCAAAAGAGGAGTCATGCCGGCTTGCGTCTCTAATTGGGAATCTTCTCCTAATTGTAGCAGTAGCTTGCCTAGTTTTCGACGTTGATGAACCCATATCAAGCGTGTAAATATGTCACGTTCACCTCTAATATAAATGCGAAGCCTCCTGCGGCGATTAAATAGGTCAATTCAGTGTTAATATTTACAATACAGAGATAAAGTAGCTACCCATCTCTTTAATGCCGAGAAGGCTACACCTAGGTAGCCCCCGCTTTTGTTTAGGCTTCTATTAGATTATTTACGTAACCTTGAAAAACTTACTAGGCTTACTATACTATATAAAAAAATAAGTAGCGCTATATACTACTATATAATGCACCTAGTACTTATGGAATGTAGTAAATTAATATGTATATATAAAGTATCCTTAGTGGCTATAAAGACCTTATAAAGCTAGGCTATAGTAAATCTTAATTTCTAATACTTAGTTATATACTTAGTATATAAACTTTATATAATATATATATATATAAAAAGAATTTAAAAAAATAAACTTTAATTAATATATTAATTATTATTTTACCTTTATTTAATTATTTAATTAATATTTAATAATTTTAAAGCTTTTTAAAATTATTTAAAAATAATATAATAGAAAAACTTTTATAATTTTATTTATATTATAATAGCGCTATAAAATTAAGTTAAATTAACTTAAAAAGTAAATAAAAAGTTTTATTATATTTATTTACTTTTTTTAATAATATATTATATTAAAAGTATAAATATTATAAATATTATTATAATAATAAATATTAATATTAAAAACTATAGCCTTTTATAGAGTTATTATAATTTCTTTATTTATTATAAAAAGTTTATAATAAAAAACTAAACTTATATTATATTTAATATAATTTAAAATATAATAAAATTATTAAACTTATATTAATTTCTTATTATTATTTATATACGCTAAATAGGCTGTTACTAGCTTAATGTTTAATACCTCTATTATTTAATTTATATAGAAAAAACCTTATTATAAAGAGAAGAACCTATATATTATTATAAAGTATTTACTTTAAAGCTAATATTATTACAAAGTATTTACTTTAAAGCTAATATTATTTTAAGTAATTACTTATTATTTATTTACTTATTTATTTAAATACACTAGTGGGCTATAAAGCCTTTAGCTAGTACCTTTACTTTATAGCTTATATAAAAAAAACCTTAAAGAAAAAAAAAACCTATATATAATAATAAAAGTAATATAAAAAAAGGCTTAAATTAAGCTTTTTATAGTGCCTTTAATAAAAATTAATATACTATTAATTAAGCTTATAGCTATAATTATTAAAAAGAGTTTAATATATAATATAAATAATATATATAATAGTAAAAAAGTTTAAAGGTATTATAAACTGAAATTATGTTTAATTTAAGGCTAAGATAAATCTCTAAAGGAATTGAAATGTATTAATTATATATAGTATGATATAAAGTAATATAGTAATTTATAGTAATTTATAGATTATAATATAGCTATATTATTAATCTTAGCTTTATTAATTATTGAATTAAATAATTATATTAGGTGTTAATTAAGTAGCTAAGTAAAGGTAATATAGTAACTAATATATTAACTAAAGCTTACTTCTTTAAAGTTCTTTCCTTAATATATATATTACTTAAAGTTTATATATTAAATATATAATTAAATATTTATTATTATTTATTATTATAAAATAATATTATAAAATCTTTATAATTACCTTTTTTTATATTAATATCTTTAATAACTTTTTACTTTATTATTATTCTATTTATACATTAAGAATAATAAGCTTTTATTATATTATTAATAATAATATTATTTATATATAATAAAATATAATTATCTTTATTTTTTAAAAGTAAATTATTTATTATTCTTTATTTCTTTTATTATTTTTATAATAATAAAAATAATATTTATTAAACGCTAATACTATTAATAAATATAAATAAAATATATATTAAATTATTGATATATAAATTATAACTTTATAAATACTACGTTTTAAATTACTTTTTACTTTTATAATATTATTATTATTATTATTTATTTTTTTACTTTCTTGTTTTTTATATGATTTATTTATTTATTCATTTACGCTAAACCGGCTATTATTAGCTTAATATTTAATACTTTTATTATTTAATTTATATAAAAAAAACCTTACTATAAAAAGAAAAATCTATATATTACTATAAAGTATTTACTTTAAAGCTAATAAGGTTTTAAGTAATTATTTATTATAAACGTAAGTATATAATTAACTTAACTTAATTAATATTATTAAAAAGTATATATAATATAAATAATATTATTAAAATAATTAAATTTTTGCAATTTTACCTACACTGTAATAACGCTATAGAATTAACTTAAATTAATTTAAAAAGTAAATAAAAAGTTTTACTATATTTATTTACTCTCTTTTATAATAATATATTAAGCTTAAAGTATAAGTATAATAAGTAATATGATAATAATAAATATTAATATAAAAAACTATAGCTTTTTATAAAGTTATTATAATTCTTTTATTTATTATAATAAGATTATAATAAAAAACTAAGTTAATACTATAGTTAATATAGCTTAAAATTAAATATTAGTTTATTTATAATAAAAATATAATAAAATTACTAAACTTATATTAACTTTTTTACTAAAAGGAGTTTAAAAGGTTATTTTATATATTATTAATATAGAAATAATATAAGTTTATTATAAATAACTTATTAACCCTTAAATATTAGTTATAATTATTAACTTTAAAATAATAGTTAAAAAAGTAATTAAAAAGGCTATTTAACTTAAATCTATATTAACTATAATATAAGCTAAAATTATAGTTAGTAATACTACTTTAATAATTAATAAGCTTATTTATTTAACTACTTTTATAGAAATACTGCCTTATATTTATAAAGAGATTATTATTAAAGGTAACTTAATTAGTAAAATAATTAAATAATATAGATTAAAAGATATTATTTATATTATTAATAAAGCTATAAATAAAGATATTATAATAGCTATAAAGCGCCTTTATAGTAATAATATAGTAATTACCTTTAAAAATATAGCTTAACTTTATATTAAAAATATAAAATAAATCTAAACTACCTTTAGCTTAAATATAATACTAAATTAATAAATATTTAATATTATTATTAAAGAATTCCTTATTTATAATATATATTAAATTATTAAAAAAAATATCCTTTATTACTTTACCTTTATTAATAGTAGTAATATTACTAAGATTATAGTATAAAAACTTTATAATATTATAATATAAGCCTCTTTTATTTTTAAAATTAAAGATATTAATATAGCTAATAAACTATATTATAAAGAAGTTATTTATAAAGCTAAAATATTTAAAGCTAAATTATATAATAAAGCT
>SRPY01000982.1:0-10748 GCA_018360145.1 Claviceps africana | reverse complement strand
AAAAAAAAAAAAAAAAAAAAAAAAAAAAAAAAGACGGCAGTGGGCGAATGGTGCAATGAGTGATTTTCCGACATGAGGCTCGCGTGAGATGGCAGCGTCTGGCAACGTGGGGTGCTACAGCAAGTCCAGGTAATCCCGAACATTTTGCCATCCCTTTACGTGTGAAAGGCACCAGCGAGGTTGCTAGACCTACATCTGTACCGGCACTCTTCTAGTACCTCGAGTAGCTTTAATTACACTGTTACTCTCCACTACCTTAAGTACCTACTCCAGGTACTTACACCAAGATGTATATTCTTTGATGCCGAGAAGGCTACATCCAGGTAGCCCCGCTTTTCTTTAGCTTTTCATTGTGTTAAATTACATGACCTCTAAGAACTTGCTAAGTATGCTATTTTGCTTGACAAAGTAAGTAGCGTTGTGTACCCCTCGATACTTCTAGTACTTATAGAATCGAATAAATTAATGTGTGTAGGAGGTACCTTTATTGGATGCTGAAGTGGGTCGGTACGTAAATGTAGCCTTCTCGGCACCAAAGAGATAAAGTTGGAATTTCGCATGACCCACTGTACCCTGCTGGGCACGGGGAGGCGCAGCGGACCGCCAAGCCACGATGTGGCCCCAGTGCCGCTTGTGCTTCCAGAGTACAAACTCGACAGGAACCCGAGGCGATGGAGCACGTGACCGACCATGTGCCCGCATGTGTCCGCATGCGCCCTGCGGGTAGCCTGGCTTGGCGTGGTAGCCGTGGGTGATGTGCATGCGGCGTGCGTTTGTTTCACTTAATTCTCTGGGCGCCTTGGCCGGACCTGATTGGTGTGGGCGTGGTGCCGTTTGGGTCGTGCCCGACGAGCACACTGCGCGGGAACGAACATGGGGGGAAATGATGCTTTTTCTTTCTTTCTTTCTTTCTTTCTTTCTTTCTTTCTTTCTTTCTTTCTTTCTTTCTTTCTTTTGATCCGTAAGCACAAGGCTACTCTCGGCAGATGAGGGGAAGGGGGGGGGGCGCCCGCCCGCCGCTTTCTGCAACCCCGGGCCGTTGACAAAGGACTGCAAAAGTGGATGGAGGCCCCCTCCTCGCCTCTGCCCCACTCCACAAGCACGTGTTCCTGGCGTGCCGCGTCGCACAACGAGGTGGCTTTTTTTCGGGCTGAATAAGCGGAACATTCTGGGACATCTGGTGACGGCTGGGAGAGACAGCTGGACATATGCCTGCGGCGGCCGGGTTCGTGGTCGTGGAACATGGACGAGTGCTGTGCTGGCACGGGACTGGCCAGCCGGCCGGGCTGGACAGCAAAGGATAAGGGCGCACGAGAGCAAAGGACCAGGCCGGATCAGGGCGGTCGGCGTGGATGCTCCTTCCTTGCTCGGTTCCGTCTGGTCTTGCTTGCCTGCGCCGTCCTGCCTGGCTCCTTCTTTTCGCGGAGCTTGTTCTCTGGCTGGGCCTGCCTGTCTTGTTTAGCATCTGCCAGCCAGCTGCGAAAGATACATGTACCTAATGTACTGACTAAACCAGCCCAATGGCTCGGCGCCAGGCCCACGAGGCCAGTTCCGTCCCCGTCCCCGTCCCCGTCCACGTCCACGCCCAAGTCCCCGTCCGCAGACTGCCCTTCGAGACCAGACATCACAGACCAGACCAGACCAGACACCACACGGCCTCGCCGCCGCCAAGCCATGTCAGCTAGTCGGCACGGCCTTGGAGGCGGCCACGGCCACGGCCCACGACGCGCCTCCCTCTCCGCGGCCGCGGCTGCGTCGAGTGCATCCAGCGCCGCGCCGTCCGCGGCAGGGCCTGGCGCTGCGCGTCACGCATCGTCGGCGTCGGCTCCTCCGCCCTCGTTCCGTATGTGTAACCCCAGTGCCCTCGTTCTTGTGCGCCGTGACCTTTGTTCTTGTCGGCCTCTGTCGCTGTCGCTGCCGCTGCCCCCTTTCCTGCCCCTCATGACTTGCCCCGCGTCATTGGGCCCCTCGACGGGGGGACACGGATACGGACACGGATACGGACACGGACACGGACACGGATACGGATTCGGAGCCGCGTGCTTCGTTCGCCCGACCGGCATCTCGTGTCATGGCTGACCACCATTCACAACCGCCAGCCACACACAACTCGCCGCGCACATGGCTTCTCACGTCTGCGCTGTCCCCCTTGGCCGTACGCCTCATCCGCCAGCTGCTGTCCCACGGCGACTATGTCGTCGCCTGTCTGCCTCCCCATGAACTCGACCACGATCAACGCGGCGCCGAGTTCCGCGAGCTCGTCGCCGAGTGCAAGAGCGCGCGCAAAGACAGAGAGGGCTGGAAGGATCGAATACGCGGCATCCGCTGCGATGGAAACATGAGCTCTTGCTTGTCGGCCGTCGCCGAAGCCGTCGCCGTGTTTGGGCGCATCGATATTCTTTTATGTTGTAGATCCGAGGGTACGGAACACCGTTGTTCTCCCTTCTTTTTCCTTTCTCTCCTTTCCCCCCCTTCCCTTCCACCCTCACGCCCTCCTTTTCTGTGCACGCTAACCACGGCAACGCATCGCAGCCGTCGTGGGGACCGTGGAGGAGCTGTCGACGAACCCCTATACGCAGAGCCTAGTCCGACAGCAATTCGAGGCCATGTTCTTTTCACAAGTCAACTTCATCAAGGCCACACTGCCGGTGTTGAGACGGCAGCATACCGGCCACATCATGGCACTCACCAGCACATGTGGCCACATCGGTACCCCCGGCTTGTCCATGTTCTCGGCTGCCACATGGGGGCTCGAAGGCTACTGTGACTCTCTCGCCTATGAGGTGGCCCCCTTCAACGTCAAGGTCACCATCGTTCAGCCTAGCCTGGAGACGCAATCGCTCACCAGCCGCCTGGTGTTTGCGCCTCAGATTCCAGCCTACGTGGACGCCTATCCCACCGCGCCCAGCGTGCGCGACATTCTCACCAACGTGTTGAATTCGGATCCCGAAACCGCGCTCCCTGAAACAGCAGACGGCGACGCCACACCGTCGACGCCAGGCAGCGTGTCCCTGGAGCCCGAGCTTGGTCGTGGAAAAATCATCTCTCGTTACCCTAAGCTGCCATCGCATACCTTTGATGCGCTTGTGAGTGAGACTGTACACGCGCTCACGGCCATCGGTGGCCATGAAAACCCCCCATCACGGCATATTGTCGGTGCGGATGCCGCGATGGCGGTCAAGGAGAAGCTCAGGACCGTGACGGAGGAGATGGAGGATTTTGTCGACGCGAGCTTGGGCGTTGACATCTTTGAGAGCGAGCTTAAAGAGGAGGCGAGGAGGGTCGAGGGGACGGGGGACAAGAGCCCCCCAACAGGAAACAGTATCCAGCCAGAGCCCGGCCCAAGCATATGAGACAGACAAAGCCCCATTGGGCCACAACATGTGCATTGGGATTACGGTTTTTGAGGAGGTGATCTTCGTTGGTCGCCCTGGTGGCGTAAAGAAAGGACTGTCTCGTTTTGAGGAAACAGCCCGGAAGACACGGTAGGAAAGCTGTGAAACTCACGGGTGCTGAAGGCGTCATCCGCCTGGACTGGAGCGAGATGCAAACTGGGTTTCGCATAGGTGGCAGGGACGGCATCCAGATGGGGCGAGAATAGAAGCAAGGTTCACACGAACCATTTTCCCTTGAATATATACAAGTACAATCTGTACATTAAGTAAGTAAATACCTAAGTACATGTAGGTACTTACTTAGATGTTTAAGAAAAGCCTCCCCGCACAATAGCGCTGCCTTCGCCCAATCAAGGAGCAAGGCGCTTGGACTAGCGCGCTGCCTCCGCCCCCCCGTAAAACAAGCCCACACAGAACCCCCCTGCTTGTCTGATAAGATGTGGCTGGTGGCCATGCCGCCGCACACAACTTCCACAGGGGCGGCACACGGCCCGCCAACCCTCGACTTGACAAACCCAGCGTCACCGACACCATCAAGCGCGGCCCCTCAGAACGAACGACCGGCCCTTTCATCTGCTGGAGGGGACATACGCTGTACACAAGGGAGCATGCGCGCATAGTCCTCCCCTCTTCGACCACCGCACATTGGACACTGCCACGGCAGCGACACTCCGCCCGTCCTCGCCGTCCTCTCGAGTCGCGCTTCCCCCCGGGCGAGCCATGCTCTGATGACGATACGAGTTGCAAGACCATGTTGCGACGACTGCAGAAATAAGACATGAGCTCGGATCCGCTGCTTGCCGTCGCGCCTGCGAGGGTCAAGGCTCTTCTCTTGCCGGTTGGCAAAATCAGGGCTGAGCGTTTTGCTCCGTTTGTGCGGAGACTGCAACAGGAGCATGTCGTTTATCTCAAGGACGTTAGTCCGGATGGACGGCCCAACAGAAGTAGGATTTTGCCCAAAAAAGGAAAAGAAAGGAAAGAGAAAAAAACAAGAGAAAAAAAACAAGAGAAAAAAAGAAGAGAAAAAAAAAAAGAGAAAAAAAAAAAAGAGAAAAAAAAAAAGAAAGAAGAAGAAACCTCATGTCGCTAATTACGTGCCCTTTTGGGTAGACATGTTTTCGCCATTGGCCTATCTTGATGGCGCCATGATTTACGAGCTGATTACTCACGCGCCTCCTCCATCCCACCTCACCCTGTCGCCATTTGATCTGTACCGAGAACCTTTTGTGTTAATCGCCCTCGCCGACGGCAAGGAGCTTCAGGACTCAACATATTGCAAGAGACACTCCACGAGCGGATCCACTGCCGCATCGACCGTCGAAAGAAACATAAGGGCATTGGAGCAGGAGCTCGAGGAGTTTCGGGACAACTATCCCAAAGTTCTCGTCTACCAGGTCGTAGTCTTTGACTATACGGCTCCCGCGGGCAGCACCTTCACCATGCCCGACGACATTGTCACCGTGCCGCCGATTGAGCACTGCAAACGCACAACCATCAAGACAGTCATGTGCAACATATCATCCTTGCTCTTGGCTGAGATGACGACCCTCGCCAAATCTTTCGAAGCCATGACGACCGTCGAGTCTCCCGGGATGTACGCGGCGACAAAGCACATGGACGGGAAATCGTGGGGCAGCAACGGCAGCAACAGCAACGGTACTGATGATGGAACCACGCAGGGGACGAAGGCCCGGAGGAATTCTCAACTCTCCATGTCGCAGAAGCTTTCCCGGTCGTCAAGTACCATGTCAAGCGTCGCAGAGAAAGCGCAGATACGCATGTCCATGCCGGCCATCTTGTCTCGATCGAGTAGCAATGCAACGACCCTCCGACCGTCGACACCTCCCCGAAGTGGCTTGGCAGCGACGCCCATGACCTCCCCCGACGGCAGGCTGAGCAGAGCCAGTACTGAACCTTCAACGCCAGAACAAAGGCCCCAGAAGGCAGATATGGATAAGAAGCGTGATGTCAGTCGGGATCGGGTGGCGGTGCAAGGTTTCGGCTCCGGTGGCGCCAACGACCGATGGCGGGTTCGTGGCAAGGGACGGATCTCGGTGCTGATAGGATCCATGTACTTGCAGGCCGGAAGATGGAGCGACTCGTTGAAGGAGCTCGCGGCCGCCGCCACCACTGCTCGCTCCTTGAACGACCATGTCTGGCATGGAAAGGCCCTTGAACTTATCCTCGTCAACCTTCTTCTGCTGGGGTGGTCCAGCCTCGAGTTCCAGGTACCGACCGTGTGCTTGCCCAACCAGGAGCGGCCTGCGAGCTTGGTGACCGCTCTGATCAAGTCGGACGCTGCCGGCCATCCTTCGCAGCCGAAACACCTTGCCCATCTGCAGATTTTGCTACCGGAGCTCCTGGATAGAATCCTTGGCCTCTACTCTCGGATATCGAGCGAAAGCCTGCCATCACTGCCCCTGGCCGAGACCACGATTCGATTCTGCAAGATCATGTCTGCGGTGCATCTCAATGGCGGCAAGCTGGATCAACAAGCGCTCGACATGATTGTCACGGGGCAGTTGCCTTCTCGCAGCCTGACCACGTCTCCTCGACTGTCCATCACTCCCTCTCGACAGCAGATCGTCAATACTCTTTTCAAGGCATTTCCGGCGTCCGGCGGCGCCGAACTGCTGACGGTTGCGGACAGGGCGTCCATATTAAGCGGCATAGCCAACGTTCTTGGGCCGCTGGGACTCTATCGGAAAAAGGCCATGGTCATCCGCGAACTGGTCTCGGTGCTCATTGCCGGTTTGGTGGAAGCCCGTACGCGCGGCGCTGCCGAAGCGGGCGTACATCCGGCGACGGGCTTGGTGTCTCTCGTGCCAGGCAGCGACAAGACCAGCGCCGCGGGCGCGGCACTCGATTTGGGAGAAGGGGACATTGAACATGGCATCGAGGAATTTCTTGACCTGCTGTGTAGGTCGTACGGCGTGGTTGTCTTTGACGGTCGAACGAGCAGCAGCAAGCACGCGTCTAAGCCGGCGGACGTGGACGAATCCGACGAGGCCACAATAACCAGAGTGCTTGGGCATTCAAACAGCCGCTTTTTCGGCTTTACCGAAATCAAAATGAACATTCTGCGAGCATGCATCAATTTTTCGGAAGCTTTGCCCGACTTCCACGGCGTGCTCAGGTTCTCCAGCGATCTTATGCGGACGGCTGGATCGGGCATCGCTCCGGGGCCAAAGCGAGAGGACGCCGCGCCACACATCCATCGAGAGGAACAGGTCCGGCTCGTGACCAACATCGCTCGCACAGCCAGTCTTGCTACTCGGATCGGCCTGCCCAACCTGACGGCCGAATACTGGGACGAGTTTCTTGTTCGCAACATCACGCTGGAGGCGCTCCCCAGCTCACGCATCCCCATCCCGCACGCCAAGGGGGTGCTCCCGGGCACCGTGACCCTCCGGGCGTCGCAAGACGTGAACCCGTTCATATACAATCCGTTTCTCAAGGAACCGGATGAGGTGCCCGCCGAGAACCTGGTCGCTGACGAGCCGGCCACGTTCCGAGTCACGCTTCAGAACACGTATGATGTCGATGTGGAAATCGAGAGGATACGGCTGGACTCGGAAGGCGTGGCGTTTGAGTCGGAGCCGGTGACTGAGAGGGTCATTCTCGGTCCCTACCGCACGCAGCTGATCCGGTTGAAGGGCCGGCCGAAAGCGTCGGGATCCATCGAGATCACGGGTGCCATTGTCAAGATACGCGGTTGTCGCGAACGTCGCTTCCCCGTCTTCTCCAAGCACTGGATACCAGTACGCGCGGACAAGGTCAAGTCCAAGGGATTGCTACCCATACAAACACAGACCAACCTCCAGACCAAAGTGCTGAGCCTCAACGTCGTCCGACCGCAGCCCATCGTCGTGATCAAGTCGACCAGTCTGGCACAGTCATCCGTCATGCTCCTCGAGGGCGAGCGACAAATCTTTACGGTCACGATGCAGAACACGTCGCCCACGCCCGTGGACTTTATGCTCTTCTCCTTCAAGGACTCCACGCAAGGCCCCCTGCAAGCGGCGTTGGAAAAGCGCGATGCCACCTCGACGGAGCTCTACGAGTACGAATGGATTCTTACGAAGAAACAGGCCTTGAGACTGCCCAAGGGCGGCCAGAGCCGGTACATTGCGCCCGGCGGAGAGGCGACGTTTGAGTACGAGATCCTGGGCAAGCCCGGTCTGACGCATGCCACCATCCAGACCGACTACACATACCTGGGCGTGCCGCGTGACCAAGTGACGGAGCAGTTTTACACACGACAGGTGTTGCTGGACTTGACCGTTACGGTGAATGCCAGCGTGGAGCTTCTGCGCCTCGATACCGTGCCCCTCCAGGGACCGGTGCCTGCCCGAATGCGCGAACGTATCGAGTCCAGTGCGGCAGCAGCAGCAGCAGCAGCAGCAGCAGCATCGTCATCATCGTCGTCGTCGTCGTCGTCGTCGTCGTCACCACCACCACCACCAGCAGTGACATGTTCGTCCGATGACGACTACTTCCTGCTCGCGGTCGACCTGCGCAACGCGTGGCCCAGTCAAATGTCGATCCGTCTGCAAGGGGAAGATGGGGTGGTCGTCGAGGAGAGCATCCTCCCAGGAAAGACGAGCCGCGTCATGGTTCCCATGAAGAAGATGCACATTGAAGACGCGCACGCGGCGATACCGAGCCTCGACCCGTCCCAAATACGGCAGTTTGTCGTCAGCTCCATCAAAATATCGCCCGAGATGGAGCGCGCCAACCGCGAAGCATTCTGGTACCGCGAGAGGCTCCTCGGAAATCTCCAAGCAACATGGCGCACCACATGTGTGCCCAAACGCGCGGGGGTGATTGAGATGCGAAACATGCGTCTCACGCCTCGCATGATTGACGCCGTCAAGGTGGACGACATGGACGTGGCTTTGTCGATTGAAGGCGGCGCGGCACAGGCCCACAACGCGAACGACGACGACGACGACGACGACGACGACGACGACAAGGACAAGGACAAGGACAACAACAACAACAACAACAACAACAACGTGGTGGTCCATGTCGACGAATTCATGCAGCTCAAAGTGCGGGTGACGAATCGGAGTCTACGGCCCATTTCTCCGCTCCTTCGGCTCGTGCCCTCGCTGTGCCACCGGCCGCCGCACGTCGCACTCGACTATACTAGGAAGTTTGCGTGGAACGGGGCGCTGCAGCAGCGGCTGCCGGACCTGGGAGGGCACGAAAGTACCGAGTACGCCATTGGAGTGACGGCGCTGTGCAGGGGCCAGTTTGAGGTGGGTGCCTCGGTGGAGGAGGTGCAGCTTCCCGCCGAGGTTCCGACTCCGGTTCTCGACGAGGCAGATGGTCGCGCGCGGTCCGACAGCCAGGCCATTCCCGACGAGGTGCTCGGGGGCAGGGAGCGGAGGGTGTGGCATTGCCGGCGGGCTTTGATGCTGACGGTGCGGGATGGCGAGGGACTGTAAGGTTGTTTGGGACGCAGAAACTGCCTTGCCTGGGCACTTTACGTATGGATGTACATACATGTGTACTTACCTACTTACCTACATACCCATGGACACGGCACGGATGTACATGGACTCACGGCGTCTCGGGACCGGGAACTGGGGGAAAAGGGCGAATCGACGCGAGGTAGACAGACACACGTAGCAACCCTTCCGTATACGTCTATAGACATGGATTGCGCATACCGGAGTCTAACGTCGTGACAGCCGGACTTTGCGGATGGGACGCTGCGCTCGGAGCCGGATGCTGACGCGTCGGGAACGGAAGTGCCGGTTTCCCCCCCCCCTTTTTTTTTTTTCTCACGAAATGCCTCAAATGCCACGTGATGGTGATTCCTTTTTTTTTTTCCTTTTTCCCCTTTTCCCCTTTTCCCCGAACAATCTAATACGCATCAAAACGCACAGGTACGAGTACTGACGGTGTGACGAATCATAGGGAAGCCGTCACTCTAATGTGGAATCATTCGGCCTATCATGGCCGCGTGTCGTGGGAACAAAGGTATTGTGCCGCGACGCTTGGATGAGTGTAGAGCGAGGCACGTGGGTGGGTGGGTTAGGGTTGCGGTGGTTTAGGTACGGGGTAAGCATAACTAGGTTCTTAAGTACTTAAGTACTTTTACAAGGCCCGAATGATTTTACATGGTAACATGAAACAGGCGCTGCATTGTACTTCTTAGGTAGGTACTTGAGGTATAAACTTTAGAAATACCTCGAATACATCTCTTTCATGCCGAGGAGGCTCCGTTACCGTGCTGACCCACTTCAGCGTTGAATCAAATAGAATAGAGGGTATCTCGTGCACTAATTTGTACGATTCCATAAGTACCGGAAGCATTGGGGGGTACACAGCGCTACTTACTTTTTCCATAGAAATTAAAGTACCATTTAGCAAGTCTTGAGACGTTTATATAATTTAATCCAATAGGAGACTAAATAAAAGCGGGGGGATTACCTGAGTGAAGCCTTCTCGCATCAAAAGAGATGCACAATTTGATAAAACCAGTCGCACCTACCTTATGCTCAAACCACGTCCGGAATGTCCTGTCCCCGTAAGCTGGCTGATACCGTCACGCCCGCGCCGGCTTGCGGCCTGCGCGTTTCTCTGCCGCGCCTGCGTCATGCGGGCATCATGCCCATCCATGCATGGTGCTGCATGATGCAGGCTGCAGGGGCGAGTTTTGAGCCGGATTCTGGGCCACGGCCCCTGTGAGGCGGGATCCCGAGGAGGTGTGTGAGCGCGGGCGAGGCTCCATCATTGGCCCGTGGATGTGCGTTTGACTGTACATACAACGGGGATGCGTTGCCGTGTTGCGCTCGGGATTTACTGCGAGTCGCACGACCATACCAGGCTGTATGTACCGACATAAGGTAAGTTAGTATTTCTTGTCGGTCGGTAGGTATGGGTGTACTTTGAGTACATGGAATAAGAGGTGGATACTCGAGTCACACGTGGCTTGGGTACCTGCGTCGAGGTTCCAGTCGGCGTCGGGTTCGGCAGAGAAGTAAGTTAAGAAGTAGGTAGTAGGTAGGTAGGTGTAGGTAGTACCTGCTTCGTTGCACGTGAGATGGGGCGGCGGGTCTTGGCTTCGCCCCGATCAGACGGCACAGGCGGGCAGGGCAACTCGACGCTCGACGACCACGTTTGAACCCGGCAAGAGCGGCGGGCGCTGCTGGCGTCTTGGCGTCTAGTCCGTTCGGGACTCCGTATCGGCCGCGCCTTCCATCATTGATGTTTTTAAGCAGGATCGTTTCCTGCCCCCTTCCCACCCCTCGACGAGCTTGCTGCCTTGGAAGCCAGGCACAGACGAGCAAATCCACGTCCCCGTCTCCTCTACACCCAAGACCGAGACAGGAAGCATTG
>SRPY01000981.1:0-10751 GCA_018360145.1 Claviceps africana | reverse complement strand
CCCGTCCTCGCCGCCCCCCCGCGAACCCCTCCACGACCCCGAACAGCTCCTCGGCATCGCCTCCACCAACCTCCGCCGCCCCATCCCCATCCGCGAGGTCATCGCCCGCATCGTCGACGCCTCCGAGCTCGCCGAGTTCAAGCCCGACTTCGGCACCACCCTCGTCGCCGGCTTCGCCTCCCTCTACGGCCACCGCGTCGGCGTCCTCGCCAACGACGGCATCCTCTTCTCCGCCTCGGCCCTCAAGGGCGCCCACTTCGTCCAGCTCTGCTCCCAGCGCCGCATCCCCCTCATCTTCCTCCAGAACATCTCGGGCTTCATGGTCGGCGCCGCCTCGGAGCGCGACGGCATCGCCAAGCACGGCGCCAAGCTCGTCACCGCCGTCGCCTGCGCCCCCGTCCCCAAGCTGACCGTCGTCGTCGGCGGCTCCTACGGCGCCGGCAACTACGGCATGTGCGGCCGCGCCTTGGGCCCCCGCTTCCTCTGGATGTGGCCCAACGCCCGCGTCGGCGTCATGGGAAGCGAGCAGCTCGCCGCCGTCATGGACACCGTCCGCGCCCAGTCCCCCTCGGATCCCGACCTTCGCGCCCGCATCGAGGCCGAGACCGAGGCCACCTTTTCCTCCGCACGACTCTGGGTACGCCCCCCCCCCCCGCTCCTCTGTTTCATCTTCCCTTCACATTCTCCCCCGTCCCAACGCTTACATGACCAGGACGACGGCATCATCCCTCCCCAACACACCCGCCGATATCTAGGCCTGGGTCTCCAAGCCGCCCTCGGCGGACGGAACCACGTCCAGCCCGAGGCCAAGTTTGGCGTCTTTAGAATGTAGACCGGTTTTGTAGCATACACGTCATGAGGGCAAGGAGAGCAGACCACCCCATTGTACCAATCACATCATGAGGCCAACGAGACCAAACCACCTTGTACCACATCATGAGAACCAGTCAGTAGACTCAACAAGAGGCAACAACCCAAATACGCATCCCCTTCTCCACCATCTGCCCCTGATGGAGGCTCTGCCAAGTATGTAAACTCCTATATTCGCGCTCTTCTACATTCACTCTGAGATGGGGATGCCGAAGCCCCCTTTGCACCATGGCAAGCAAGTAGCAATCATCATGACACACCATGGCAGAACAGCCCTCATCCGCATTATCCGAGTCAATCAACTACATTTCACGTCTGCCTAGGCTGCATATCCTCATCTTTCCACCACCTTGTGCCATTTCTCTGTCTACACGAGTCCTTGTTTTCAACCGGTAGGGTGACGCCTTTGCTACAATCATTACTTTGGGACCTTCATGTTATATACTCAAGACGAGACCGGGCGCAGGCGTGGCCCGTCCATCCGCAAACACACACAGACAAAAAAGCCACACGAGACGCCATGACGATAAAAATTCCACGGCAACATCTCTTCGTCCAACAACGGAGCCACCCATGTTCTTTCATCTCGGCCATTTTACACAGTATTGGCTGCTACATGGCGGGATTTGATCATTTTTCGTCCCACGGGCCCATTTCCGACGTCGACAGAAAAGTCCATCATGTTGATGCTGTAGCCACTCCCCAGGTTCACATTAGAAGCCTCAGCGGTGGAAACGGTGATTCCATGTTCCTTGTTGCTCCTCGAGGCTTTGCTGAATAGGTCCTGCAGCTCACCCTGCGCAGAAATGGCCTTGTCTACGGACCCCTCTTGCAAGATGTACAGCATGGCAACACGAGCAAAGTCGACCTTCTCTTGGGTGACCTCGAACACGGACGTGACGGGGTCCGATTTGGCGGCTTCGGTTGAGCTAGTGTCAACCACCAAGGTGGTGGGCAAGTCTGCTTTTGGTAAGGACGACGCGTCTATGTCTTTCGAATTGGGTTTGATGGCTGGGATCAAATCGGGGGGCTCTGTCGACGTTCCCTTCATCGGCGTCGCCGGTGCTGCCTTTTTGCCATCGCCCTGCGGGTTGGTGGGCGGCGTCGCACTAAGCGAGGAAATCGTCGGGAACTGTTCCGCGTTGGAGACCGAGTTGGCTTGCTTATGGCTCACGTCCTCAACCACATCTGCTGGGCCACCAGTCCTGGTGGAGAGGCCATCGAACGTGACCAACGCGTTCTGGGCCATGCAAGAAAGGTTTCCTGCATTGAATCGGGCCAATATAGTGGTTCCGGAAAGCGGCAAGGAATAGTTCTGATTAGCGTCGGCAATTAGTCGAGGAATAGCCCGCCCAAGTGTCACGTTTTGCATGCTTGACTGGCCGTCCATGGAAACAAGGTCTGTCATGGCGCAGCCCGTTGCGCCACCATCTCCACAGGTTGATCCTGTAAACCCGTTGGTGCAGATGCAGGAGCAGCTACCCTGTGAGACTAGACTTTTGCCTCCATTCAAGCACGTCAACGTTTGTCCACACTGGCTCGAGGTTGCCTCTTGCTTGTCACTGTTGCCGAGATTCTTAAAAACAAAGAATTCCAGTGGAATGACAATGGCGACAGCAATGAGACAAAGAGTCAAGACAACCAATAGAAGGAAAACCCAAATCGGGAGTCCACAGCACCGACGTTTTGGCTTGGCCACAATTTGACCACTAGGCGTTCGGGAGTGAGTCCGTCGATCTTGACCTTGAGCAGCCGGCCAACTACTGTTTCTAAACCATGAGAGTCGGCTGGCGGTGTTGTTGCGAGGCGTGTGGAGAGGAGGAGGAAAGGCTGCTAGCATATCGGAGAAGCCAGATTTATGACGATCGTCTATTCACAAGCCAACTTCATGTCAGGAAAAAAAAAAAAGTCTCGTGAGGAAAAAAAAAGGGGGGGCAGGCCGCGTCTTATTGCTGTCCATACGCAAACTCACCCTTTTCATTCATCCAGCCATCAAGTACATCAAGCCTACTCGCAGGCCGTTTTCCTTTGTCGATCATGGCTGCGAGCCTTGTGGCACGCATTATCAAGTCTGGCAGGCTAGTTAGACTACCCCTGGCTTCCGCAGCACGAACAGCGTCAATATCCAGGCGCGGTGGTCGTCTCATGGCGGACATGCGACCGTGTTGGCGAGGAGCGTCCGCAAGAGGGATGGATTCCTGCACATCCGATGAGCTCGCTGCCGCAAATGCCTTCAAAAAAGCGTCCGATGAGATGCCCTCGCCGTTGGCGGCTTGCCTGTGAGACCTTGGCGGGTTCCTGGATATGGGGATTGTCTCCGATGAGCTCGTTCCTGCGCTAAGGTAGGGATCGTTGTCGGCTGTCGGTTGTATACGTGAAGTGTCATGGTTGGCGTTGACTGCTGCCCCGTGACCGGATGGCTTCGTGTTAATCAATGCCGGCTTGCCCGTTTGAACCAGACTCGCGTTTTGAACCAACTGGCTCTCATCGCCGTAGTCGTCGCCCGTGGACTCGCGACCCTTTTCTGTCAACGATTCCTCGTAAAAGGCTTCGCCATAGACAGGACTGTGTGCTCGATTGCCCCCCCCTGGCAACGAACCCGGCATGGCGGTGCTGCTAGGTGCATACAGTCTTTGATTCCTCGTGCGAGGCGTCTCCTCTGCAATCGGGGAGACAAAAGATGCGCTGGAGTAGAATGATGATGCCCCTCTTCGGCTGGACGGCGGCGGGCCTAAAGCTGCATTTTTTCGGAGAGTTGCTGCCGAGATACCTATCGGAGCAGGTGCTTGAATGTCCGGTATTGTGCCCACGGAGCCTACAGACGATGTGGTCTGTCCAGCTGACACATCTGACGGAGATGACACATCATAGCTGTCGACAGTAGAGTCTTGCAGGTAGTCGGGATCGACCGGTGGCGCGGTGAACACTGGTGTCGGGTGTGATGGTTTCGACTGGTCGAGGCCTGACGGAATACGGGACTGGCTAGGACGCGGAGGTCTCTGAGGGGTCTGTTGAGGCCTTTTTTGGGCTCGTGTCCGCGAATCGAAGTCCCCAGACGACGCGCTTGAGCCAGGCAGCGGCCATTGTGGCACCTGCGTCGGTCTTGAGATCGTTTGCCCTAGTTTTGATTCGGAGTTGGGAGTTGCTCTGCCCTTGGTTGGATTTGACTTTGTGTTGGGCTGAGGTTGAAACGGTCGTGATCGGGGTGCCGTTTCCACTGGCTGTGCTATCGCTGAGGATGGCGCTCTCCTCGATGAGTCGCTTTCCGGGTACAGCATGCCCTGAGCTTGCTCTCGGGCTCTTTTGACGGAACCAGGGTGACTGTAGGACTGGTCCATATCTCTTCCATTGTACACGCTACTCATTGGACTCTAAACAGTGAGCGTCGAATGCACCCGACGGGCTTGAAGAACCTTTGGTGATGTGCTAGTAGATTAGGCGAGGTGTTTGTTTCCACGTCACATGAACAACTCAGATGGCTGGATTAACTGTAAGTCTGCACTGCTGATGTGGTAGATTCTGTGATTTGGAAAGGGCGCTGTCATTAAGTGTTTGCATCAGTCTTGTCTCAATGAATTTGTGATGAGCTGTCAAAGCCAGAAGAAAATCGATTCTCGTTCAAAATGACTCTGATTTCGCATCCAGACACCGGGTGAATAGGGTGAAGAGAAAATGGTTCGTATATCGAGAGAGAAAAACAAAAATCAGAAAAGAGAAATGCCGGGGGCGAGAATGGAATGAATGTGTCGCTTGTTCGTCAGCGCTGGCGCTGGCGTTTACAGGCGTCAGAGAAAGATTGGTGCAGCAGAACTGAAAAGAGCGTGAACAACGTAGAGAGCGTAGGCCGCGCAAGGACAATGTCGTGATGGTGCAGCCTCAAGCGGCTGAAACTAGAGTCAGCATTTCTCTGTTGTATGACTGTTGCGACCACTCGGGCCATGAGCATGTCTGAAGTAAACGCTGGGAGTGCGGACAACGACGGCGGCTTTCCATGCCTCTTTGCGGAAAAGAGTATAGAGAAGGCGTGAAAATGCCCCGACAGAGCACAGTGGACAAGGTCATGAGTTCTATGGGGATACGTACAGAAGAGGCTACAATCTCAGGTCCGTTGGGTCACGGATGACGGTTTGCCGATAGACGGTAGTGCGATGTAAGGAAAGCGTGGCCAGCAAGCCGGGAACGATCGGTCAATGTCTGCCGCAAAAGGATAGCTGAGGCACCTAAAAATAACGGGCGCGAAGAGTAGGGTTGACTGGACCACGAGAAAAGGCTGGGCTTTCTGATCGCGCGTGCAAGTCCTACGCACTGCAAGGGCCTGGTCGACTCGATTTTGGAATGTTATGTCGGCATGAACGGTTAAGGTTGAAGACACCAGCTATGGCGGTAAGAGCGGAGATTAGCTTTGTGCAGCAGAAGGATACATGTTGCGCTGGGGGCATCGGTCCCATGCCGTGTGTGATTTGCATGCGTAAACAGGGCTCGACACGTGGAATGAGGATGGCCGACGAGAGGGAGTGGAAGGGCAGGCACGTTGAGAAGAGAGAAACTATCACCTACTGTCAGAGGACGGCCGAGACGAGAGGATGGCAGGGCGGATCGGAAGTTCCCCAAGACAACGTGTTCCAGCCGCGATGTCACAGAATGGCGGGTGGTGGAAGAAAAGTTGGCGTTGTGGAAGATCAAACATCCACAGGATGCCCGAGTGAAGGAAAGTTGCGAACGAGACAGTTGGGGAAAAAATGAGCGGTGCAGGAGAGGACGTCGCGACGCAGTCAGCGCACTAAAACAAAGCAAAGCATACGGAAAGGAAAAGGTGAGGGCGATGGGGTTCGAGAATGGGAGAAGGACGGGAGAAGGGCGCGGGGACGACAAACGGCGCAGCGACGCCAACTGCGACGGGGAGAGCAAGAGCAAGAGCAAGAGAGCAAGAGCGACTGCGACTGCGCCTGGGGCCGCGACTGCCACTGCCACTGATTCTGCCACTGCCACTGCCACTGCGACCGTGGAAGAGGATGGGGAAGCGGAAGCGGAAGCGGAAGCGGAAGAAAAGAGGAAGAGGAAGAGAGCAGGGGTGCAAAAAGGCTAAAACGACATCGGCCTTGGTCGAGAAGCACGACACTGTCGCGGGCCACGATAACGGCTCTAAACGACGGAGGCACAGGACGGTCGAGTCTCCCCGTCTGCATGGCGGCGGCCGCGGCGGCGGCGGCGGCACCACATTTCATTCCCGCAAATGAAGCAGGGCTGCAAGGGTGGCAGTGGGCGCGTGGTGTCCTCATTATGCCGCGACCCATGAGGCCATGATCACTCGTCAGATGAGCACTCGATCCGCTTTGTGCACAAAGCAGCAGGTTCCCATCCCCATCCGATCTGAAGTGAGGTTTGCTGGCTGGGGCCATTGTGTGCAAGACGGGCCAATCATAACGTGCGGAATCTCGCATGGACCGTGGCCAGTCTCGCCTGCGCCGCCGAGTGGAACGGGCTGGGAAAGAGGGTCGTCCAGACTACCCGTCTGCCTTGCCTACCTGACGAAGCAGCAAGCCACAATGGCCAAGCTGCCCGACTGACCTCCTGCCTGCCTGCCTGCCTGCCTGCCTGCCCATGGAACTCGACCACGACCAGGCAACACGCGCAGATGTCTTCGTCTGCAAAGCGTTCGTCTTTCTCCAATGCCACAATGTGCAATGTGGTTCCCGTTGCCTTTCATTGTTCTGCTGCCATGACGCGGACCATGCATTTGCATCCTCCATCTCCCATTCCCCGTCCCCCAACACCCGTCATCCGTCACACATACGCGTCTGTAACAGTCTCATCCAGTCCGGGTAGGCCCTGTTACTGGCAGGCGCGCCGGTTGCCGCCTTCCCGGACGTCGACCACTGCTCTGCTGTCTCTGATGTGGTGACCAGGGGTGGTCGCAAGCTGGCCAATCATATGAAGGAAGACAAGCCACCCCCCACAGCTGCAACACAGATCCTGTCAACTGGAAACACTAGCGCCATGTTCCTGCGTCTGATTGTCTCCACAAGCAAAGCACGGCCACCAAGACTTTTTGCTCCTCGCCCACAAATCATGCCCAAGTACCAATCGTTTCCCTCGCATCTCAGCTCCGTGGCCCATCGTCTCGACTTTATAAAACAAGGACGCAGAAAAAAAAAAAAAAAAAAAAAAAGAAAGGGGGGAAAGAGGAAAAAAGGGAAAAAGGGGAAAAGGGAAAAAGGAAAAGTGAAAGGAAAAGAATCAATTGATTAGACAACGGGCGGCTCTCGACTTGCACCTCGGACCCTTTGCCGGCCGGAGATGGGCAAGGATAGCAAATAACATCCTCAGAGGCAGAGGCAGACGGTTCGTCTCAACGTTGACGAACAGGTCAGGTCCGTCCATGCATGACAATCAAACACACGCAACTGTCCTCCGCTTTACTTGAATGGGACGACATGCTGCAAGTCTTGACTCTGGTCTGTTTCCGCTTCCTTCTTTTTCCTCTTTCGCTTCCTATCCTTTCTTTTCCTGTCCCTTTTCCTTTTTCTTTTCCTTCTCCCTCGCCCACAACCGACAATCGGACCCGGATCATGATCGTAAGCCAGACCACTCGCATCCTGCTCATTGCATTAAACCAGGAACACCTGTACGACTCAGACAGCTCGTACTAGGCCAAATCATGCCATTGTACGTTTATGCCCTGATGGCCTGCGTGGATCACTGCCTCTACGGCGTCGCGCCTTGATTCTTCCATCCTCTTACTTGCCGTCCTCGTTCTTTCGATTGCATAATCAAAAAAAAAAAAAAAAAAAAAAAAAAAAAAAAAAAAAAAAAAAAAAAAAAACCCATGCACGAAAGCCATCGAATATACAACCTCGCGCAGGTGAATTATGCACAGACGAACTCTGTGAGAATCACGAGTGGGATCGGTGATGCCTCCGCTTCAACCCTTGCAAGGAACGATACAATAACCTTTTCCTACCCCACTTAAGGCAAGGGAAAAAAGAAAAAAGAAAAAAAGAAAAAAACCTTGCCGCCTTGAATCATGATCCAGGCATGTTTATATTACAGAAGCAAAGGAAAGCCACATGTCCGCACAACGGACGATGCAAGGTGCAGCTCCCTCTCACATGTGCGTGCATACAAAGTGCTGTGCGATGTGCCTAGGTACTTATGCAGACGCATGTACAGTACATACAATACATTAAGTATTTAACATACTCATGTACAAAGTACATATGCATGTTGTACTTGGGTACGCGCTTCAGGATTTGCCAACCAGGAATGCAGGGTTGGATCCCGTTTCATGATCCGCGCAGGCATGCAGGGACCAGCCCACATTCTTTTCCTCATGTGACTCGCAGACGTCTTTCCGCAGCAAACTGACTTTGCAACACTTGTTGGCCCATGGGCTTAGCTTTTGGTCTGTATTGTATGGATGGACGGATGGACGGATGGGCGGATTATGAATGTATCGATGCATGCATAATAACACCAGACAGCACCAAGGCGAGACGTTGTGCAAAGCCTCATCGAGTGACCTCTGGGCATTATGTACATACACAGTACACCCAAAGGGGGTTGTGCAATTGCGCCAATCAACGGCCGTCTTGGAAATTGCAATGACATAACATGTATGCATGTACCCGTATGTATATAGCAAGCATACCGGCATATCGAGCACGGATTGCATGTCTCCCTTCCGTCTCGGACGTCGGCTGCGCGCCCCCCCATGTCCGATTCATCCATCTTGCCCGTTGGGTACCGGGAGAGATGCTTCCGATTGCATTGCCCTGCTCTAGCAGCCCGTCGTATGAGCGCAGCGTGTTCCCTCGTCGGAGAGTTCCGCCGCCCAACTCGATGGAAAGGAACAGAGCGTCTGCCGTCCATCTTGTCGTTCTTGCCGTCTGCGCGATGCCAGGGCGACGTGGCATCTCCTGAAGAAAAGGAAAAAAGAAAAAAAAGAAGAAGATAAGAAAATAGAAAAAGAAAAAGAGCGCGACATCGCGGACCTCGACGTGTCTCGCGCGTCAGCAGGAGGGGGTGGGTGAGCAGTCTATCATGACGATGCAAGACATGGCTGTGAAAAGCCTCGACGGGGCAAAAACGCAGCTCCGTCCCCCTGCCTCTTTTTTTTTTTTTTTTTTTTTTTTTTTTTAATTCTTGATGGTGTCGTCCAACATTCTGCCCGCTCTCCGTGACAGACGCGGTTGGATTCCCGCGAAACCATGACGTTGTCGTTTCTGCCCAGAAGCTCGTAAGAAGCTCGTATCGCGGCACGCAAAAAAAAAAAAAAAAAAAAAAAAAAAAAAAAAAAAAAAACTGTCTGTCGCATCCGGGCAGGGTGACACATGGCAACATGCAGACCTCCAACGCGGCTGCCGCACGCAAAATCTCCTGACATTGGACGGCTTCTGCGTTTCCCGCGACGCAATCCGCTCAGGGAGCCGCTGCAGCCTGCGGTCCTCGATCATCCCCTTTGTGGGAGAGTGGCCGAAACCCGGACACGCATGCAAGATGCCCTGGGGCTTGAAGCACGACCGGTTCTCTGCCACTTGGCGTCAGGATCCTGCGTCATTCCTTCATGTCCACGTCGGCTTGTTTTGGCGCCGACGCCGACTCGCCGCTGCGCTAGCCCTTCTCTCCAAAAACGGCGCGCCCGGCGTCGCGATTTGCCGTGGCTTCGAGGTCCCATGATCCCATGACCGACGGTTCGAGGCTGATGACGGGGTCTGGCGCTCCCTGCTCGACCTTGTTGTTCTTTCTCTCTACCACATCGTCGACCCTGCCGGGGCCGCTTTGGACTGCGAGGGACATGTAGGGTAGGCTGCGCGTGTAGGGTTGTGATGGCTAGGACGTGGAGTTTCTGAAAACGCTGGCTGCGACGTCGAAAACACGGGTGGGGGGAATCAAGATCTCTTCTCGTTTCTCTCTGGCCCGCGTCACTGGGGGACGCGTTGGCGTGGTGGCCCTTTCCCCACCCGTTACATATGGAGACGCAGTCGCTCCTCGTCAGATCATGTCGTTCCATCGTAAGTCGTGTGCTACATACCGCCGACGTATCCAGCGTAGTGCTGCGTTCAGTGTCGGACGCGGTGGAAATGAAAACAGGAAGACGGATCACCGGAATTTGAGTACCATGGTATGGCAACAGTAGGGAGTTTTTTTTTTTTTTTTTCCCTATATAGCCACGGTATATACCACTATCAAGTCAATGAAGCAAATAGAAGAGGAGAAGACACAAAGAACAAAGAGAGAGAACAAAGAGAGTGAACAAAGAGAGAGAACAAAGAGAGAGAACAAAGAGAGAGAACAAAGAGAGAGAACAAAGAGAGTGAACAAAGAAAAGGACGTATAGAGGGGCAAGGCAGACCGCATCATGTCCATTCCCCATCACACATACATACTAGAAGAAGGGAAGAAAGAAAGAAAGAAAAGGAAGGGCACAAAAAAAAAAGTAATGCCCATCTATCCGTCCAGCGTCATCACCTCGGCCGCCTCACCGTGAGGCTGCTCGCCGCCATGGAGCAAGGGAATACCGTTGACGCAGACAAACTTCCTGCCGAAGGTACGGTCGAGCGAGTTACGCACCAGGTGCCACACGTTGGGGGCGAGGGCGAGGCCCAAGTGGCCGACGGGGTCCGAGGGACAAACGTCCTGGACAAACAGGTTGTGGACGCCGGGCTCGCGCACAAAGGCCGTCCCGGGCGGGGTGACGAGCAGGTCGGCGCGCGAGGCAATGACGGTGACGGTGTGGTTGCGCTGGACAATAGGCCCGGCGTTCAGGCGGGCGAGCAGGGCGCTCCCCTCGACCAGGTCGGTGCAGGCGCGGCAGCCGAAGCGGCGGAGCACCTCCCCGACCCGGTCCGAGAAGCGGCCGCCGAGCGTGCGGACGAGGGTCC
>SRPY01000980.1:0-10756 GCA_018360145.1 Claviceps africana | reverse complement strand
CGACGCCGCCGACGCCGCCGACGCCGCCGCCGCCCGCCGGTTGCATCTCCGTTCTCGGCTGTTCGATGACCCAGCAGACACAGTCACGACACCACCATCTCATCCTTGAAAGAAAAGAGTCACACGCTCGCCAGGGAGGAGTATTTTTTCCCCTGGCTTAACCCATTTTTTTTTCGGCTTCCCCCTTTTCCTTTTCGTTTTTCTTTCCCCCTTTATCATCATCGCACGCCGCCACTATTTCCCTGCCCTCCTGGCCCTCCTGCAACATCAAGACGCAAAGGCACTGCACGATTCTTGACTCCCTCCCCTCCCCTGTATCTGTCGACCGCATTTTTCGCCAGCATCCACGAGACGCGGCAAAGTCCCGGCAGCACGATTTGGGAATTCCGCCCGCTCATTAATTACCGGCGGCACCACTTATACTGCTACTTTGATTAGCGCAACCTCTTATCCTACGTTCGAGGAGGTTGCCCAATTGCCTTGAAACCGGCTTATCTTTGTCTTGCCAGGCAAAGACGATTCCGAATCGGAGATCTGCACCACGACTATCTGGTCCATATCTTGACCTCATCTCTTATCCAAAGCAATCGCGTTCTAGTCCATCAAGTGTTGTATGCAGCATCTGGCCCGTCGCCCTGCATACAAATATTCGGTGTCCCCTGGGACGTGTATTCCATCTGCCACTGCAAAGTTTGGCTTTTCTCTTGCCGCACTAGAAGTCGAGGCTTTCTTCACCAGTCATCCATCAACTTACACTCTGAACGGCCCACGGCCCAACCGCAACATCCATGCATCACCATCGAAGAAAGTCTGGCCACGGACACCACAGCACATCAATGACGGATGTCCGTAAATCGACCACCTCGTCCGATTTATCGTCCAAATCCAAGAGGCCTGGTACCACGAGACGACACACACCTTCCGGTACTCAAAAGTCGAGTCGCACCCACCGCGAGCGCGAGCAAGAGCACTACGATGCTTGGCAGGATGAGCGAGAAAGCTTTCCTCAATTCTGGTACGTTGCCGGCTCCATTTCTCCTTTTTCCTTGTGGGCAAGTCTTTGTTTCCGCTTGCGACTTGGGTGTACCCTCTCATCAAACCCAGGGGCTGATGGCATTTGTTTTGACAGCATGACCTGCGAGAAGCAATTCATGTCCCATGATGAGAGGCAACTTTACTGCTCAGAGACGTACGTATCGATCCTTGGCCACTGTCCGAGATCTCTGTGACTTTTTCCGCATCCATCACTCGCTGTTTGGGGGCTCCTCTTCCCGTGCAACCCATGCTACGTCTCAAGCTAACCCTTTGCCGCCTACATGTAGATGTCGCCGACTCGACCAGAACTCCACTTCCCATGCGTTCTTAACGGATATATATTCCATCGGCGACGATCATTTACACCATGATATGCGACACACAGAGCCGAGGGACATTATTCCTCGAGCGTCACCCTCTCGACCCATTTCCACGCGTGCGAACCAGTCGCCGCCCGCCTCACCAGACACAGCATCGGCCGCTCATTACTCCAGCGCGCTGTCCGCACTTCGATCCCTCAACATCGCGCCGGCGAGTCCACACTCTCCCACCGGAAGCAACAGTAGTAGTCTCTGGCCCTTTAGCCGGAGCGCTGCGACCAGTCCGTCGGAATCCCATCGACGTCCTTCAGTGCCGCATCTGCCGTCTACCTATGACACGAGCTACCAATACAGCTCAGGGGCTTATGCATACGCCACGAGCTCAAGCGGGCTGAATCGGCCGCTCCCCATCCGTCAGCCCAGCGCATCCTCACGTCCCAAGAGTATCGAGTTGCTTACGCCGGTGATTGGACGGTGATGCCTGGTGGGCTGGACTAGTAGCTGCTATGTTGTGGTGGGCAACAAGAACAAATCGAAAACGAAGACCAAATCCCCCGAGGCCGAGGAGCTCCTGGCGGCGCACGGGCCACGGTTCTCGCAAGTCAGCATGCGTTGTGGGATGGCCCGCCCGTATTATGGCCCAAAACCCCAAAAAAAAAACAAAGAACAAAAGGCTGTCGCTGGCTGCTCCTGGTTCAGCAAAGGTCGGCCCTCACGAACGTGAGTGAGCGGCTTGGCGTGTTGCCGTTTGCGAGGTCACGAGGAGATTTCTGATTGAGTCTGCTCCGGACTGACTGACTTGGGAAGTGCCCAGGGGGGGGTGGGTTGGACGAGGGTTCTTGATTCTCATGATTTTCTTGGTCCTGGCTCGCTCACAAGTCACAGGCGGCCACAATGCTTGTTGCGGCATTCGCCCGCTATCGCTCGCCTACGTCCATTGGTGCTGGCGAGTGGTGCCGGCAAAGGGGAGGGCGACAAGGCAATCTCACGGCTTGATGCGACGATGATAAGAAATCAAGCCACATTTTCAGTAGACAGGGAATAGGCTCCACGTTGTTGATTTTCCAGTCTCCCCTCTGAAAAGCACCGACACGACTTTGCCTTTGGAGTGCATGGGGGGTATATGGGCTCCGTCGACATGGTCCCCGGCTTCATAGCTTGGTGTGTATGGGTGGGGTGTGTCACATTATCTGGTTACTCGATGACAAGGGGGGCAAAATAAAAAGAAGACGGGGGAAAAAAAAGGCAAGGAAAAAAAATCAAAAATAAAATCCAGCGCATGTGATGTGGTGCTTGGATTATGGATCTGTTTGTAGAGGCGGACCATTTCTAGATGAAGAGTCGGACAGAAGGAGGGGTGCATATTTGGTTTATGGAACGATTTAGAGGCAGCTGCTATTGGTGGACGAGAGGACGAGACCAATGCTACTGCTACCAGCCGCAACAAGCACATGGTAGACACATCTATCAGTTATACATGCATCAGATACGAATATGACGGCGCTTGACGCGGTCAAGACGAGCCTGGGGCCAGATTGGTCGCCGGCCACCCCACCGCAGGACCCGTGGCATGGCAAGAGGCCACGAGGCGAGAATACGGGCTATGCGGTACCTTGGGCGTTGTCTGTGCATGGACATGGAGGGTTACAAAAAGGAGGAATGATGATGAATGGGAGGGAGAATAAATAGAAAATAGATGAAGAATAGATGGAAAACTTGAATAATAAAATATAGAATAAAATAAAGAATAGACAAAGAATAGACAAAGATCCGCCACCCAAGACAAACCACCCACCGTCCAGCTCCCAACCGAATCAAATCGAATCGAATCGAACCTCCAAGCCCAGCACAACCACCGTGAGCACGACAACAGACACCCGCGCCGTGTCCAACCCCCCCGGACCGTCCACCAAACCACGCACGGGGACCATGACGCACACGCGGGCGGTTCACGTCTACGTTTCGTCGCAACCCATGTCCTACGACGGGGATTCGCACAGACATTGTCATCCTGCCATGTATTGCCCTCCCAGTCGTGCCGCGCCGCCGGTCACGCACCCCTTTCTGTCGACTCGTACATGGGGACCTTGGCACGACAGAGCAATCTCGATGACGTGCCTCGATGACATGGAGACGTCCTCGGACAAGACGTCCCCTAACAAACGCCACAAGGAATCGACGCTTCACTATACCAGCCCAATCTGCACTCCACAACCACGACTCGCCTCACTATCAAAAAAAAAATAAAAAAATGAAACAACGAAAAGCAGTCGGGCCAAAGTAACACGGAATAATGTTTGGAAATTATACAATTGCCCCGACACCAAGGCTGCAGGCAAAGGAGAAGAAAAGGTGCAAGGAAGAAAAAAGGCTGGAAGAAAAGGAAAAAAAAAAAGACAAAAAAAAAAGACAAAAAAAAAACAAAAACAAAAAAAAAAGATCATAAACAATACCCGCCGCCCCTCACCGGTCCACCGGCCGCGAGCTCGCCATCTCTCCGTAGCGGCCTCGATGTTTCGTCGTGTCGTAGGCTTGCAAGACGCGCGTTTGGCTCTCGTCGGCCTGCGAGAATGCGTAGCCACGCTGCTTGCGCATTCGCTGCACCTGCCGGACCTTGCGGATCGCTTTCTGAAATTGCTCCATTCTGGGGACGGGTTAGGCACGAGGAGTGAAGAGAATAAAAAAAAAATAAAGCAAAAAGAGAAGGAATAAAAAAGAGAAAAAAAAAACATACCTTGGTCGATAATCTTGAATATTGTACTTTTGAATCTCTTGAATGTGATGATATGTCTGAGGCCGATACATGCGCTTGGCATATTTCCACGCCACGTCACGTACCAGACACAGCACGGCCAGCACAACCGTCTGCAGCCAAAACACGGGACTCCTGTACAGCCTCGCCACGACGCCGTGGTACTCCATGGAGAAGTGCACCCTGGGCGCCAGCGAGCCGTACGTGGCGATGAAGACGTACCAGATGGCCATGCTGCCGGGGATGGCGAGCACGTGGTACTTGGTCCAGTTGTTGGTCACCAGGGCTGCCTTGCCCAGCACCGTCAGCAGGACGGCGCCGTACAGAGCCGTTCCCCAGACCCAGTGGCCCGCCACCTTGCCGTCGCCCTGGATGAGATCGCCGTGCCAGATGAGCGCCGCGAACATGTAGAGAACGAGCGAGTGGTAGAACGCGTTGGCGACCCACTGCGCAAATGTCTTGAGCTTGAAAAAGTAGTTGCTCTGGCCCATGGTGTACAGCTGCGGATACCGGTCCAGCAGCCGTGCCGAGATGAACTGGTCGAGGATGCCGAGCACCAGCGGTGGAAGAACAGTATAGAGGACGTTGTAGAACGACAGCGTCCATGACTCGTAAATGACTTGGCCCGAGAAGACGTTTTGAAAGGTAAACTACGGCCGCTTGTCAGCAAAAGGGAAAGGGAAAAGGAAAAGGAAGAAAAGGAAGAACAGGGGAAAAGGGGGAAAGGGGGGGGGGGGGGGAAGAAAAGGGGAAAGGGGGGGAAAGGGGGGAAGAGAAAAAAGGCCTCTGGGAAGACGGACCCAAAACTGCGTCAAGTACAGAGTAATGTTCTTGTAAAACGAAAACAAAATCGTCTTGCTCACGCGCTGATAACTCCAGGCCCCGTGCACCAAGAGCAACTTGCGCAAATACCGAAACTGGGCAATGGCAACGTCGGCACTCCGCGCCGCTTGGAGACCTTCCATGCCGCTGATGCCGACACCGATGTGCGCGGCCTGGATCATGGACACGTCGTTGGCGCCGTCGCCAATGGCCAGGAGGATCGACTTCTTCTGATACTTCTTGACCAGCTTGACCACCAGGGCCTTCTGCAGCGGCGACACCCGGCAGCAGATGACAGCCTTGCACATGATGGCCAGGTCCAGGAACATCTTCTCGAGGTCCCTTTCCAGCGCAAAGGTCAACGACTTGCCGTCAATCACGAGGGCCAGGGTTTCCGTCTCAATGGTGCCGTCCGCCTGGGTTCGGATCGCATCCAGCTTCTTCTGGATGTTGTCCCGCGTGGCCGCGGCCGTCTCCTCGTTGACAATCAGCAGCATCATGTCCTCGCTCAGAAGCTTGCAGCTCATGCCGATGTTGATGGCCGTCTCCTGGCGATCGCCCGTCAGGACCCAGACCTTGATGTTGGCCTGTTGCAGAGTGTGGATCGTCTCGGGAACGCCGTCCTGGAGACGATCCTCAATGGCAGTGGCTCCGAGGAGGAAGAAGTCGTGCTCGATGATCTCGGCGGCCTTGTCCAGTTCCTCGGCTCGACTTCCGCCCACCGTCGTGGCCGCCGCGTCGTGGATCTTGTACCATTCGGCATACTCCTGCTCCGGTATTTCCCGCATGGCCAGACACAGCGTCCGCAGACCCTCGGACGCGTATTCTTCCAGATGCCGCAGAGTGGCGTCCACGTGCGGGTTCTGCTCGTTCAGGCGTTCCAGTATCACGGTGTCGGCACCTTTGCAGTAGATTCGAAGCTTGCCGTCCGGGCAGCGGTAGATGGCCGACATGCGCTTGCGGGTCGAGTTGAATTCGCAGACGGCCAGCAGCTCGTACTCGAGCTGCTGGCCGCTGACCTCGATGATGACCGACTTGGGCTTCCTTGCCGTGAAACGATAGCCGAGTTCCAGCGCACCTTGCACGAGGGCCCCTTCGTCGGGCGATGCTGCTTGGTATTTGATGTGTCCCTTCTCGTCCATCTCCGGGATGACGGTGTGGCAGGTGGCCAGCAGGGCGAGGAAGTGATCGATGGCCATGGCGGATTCGTGGCCCTCGGCCAGGTTGGACCGCAGCCTGTCGAAGTCGTGGATGCCCTGGTCG
This sequence comes from Claviceps africana, assembly GCA_018360145.1. NCBI lineage: Eukaryota > Fungi > Ascomycota > Sordariomycetes > Hypocreales > Clavicipitaceae > Claviceps > Claviceps africana. The sequence goes on along the minus strand of SRPY01000980.1, from coordinate 4,564 downwards.
TCGTCCGGGCCGGCGGCGCGGCGGTCCTCGGGGATCACATCGGCGTACTGGAGCCCTGCGATGGTGCACTGCTTGAATTCCATCTGGTTGCAGGTCAGCGTGCCCGTCTTGTCGGAGAAGACAAACTCGACCATGCCGAGCTCCTCCACCAAGCTGGACGTGCGACACGTCGCGGGCGTATCTGCCTTGTCGTAGTACATGTCCAGATCGTCGTTGATGAGGATTCCGTGCCAATACTTGACGAGCTCGATGGTGACGAACAGCGAGATGGGAACGAGGGAGGAGAACAGCACCCAGTACGTGACCATGTCCCTGACGAAGGTCCTGGCGACCTGCCCGGCACTCGTAATCTTGTCCAGATAGAGATAGTCGAGGGAGTTCCCGTGGATGCTGCGCATAATCAGGTCGCCGACCGTGCATATGACGCTGAGGGCCAGGAGCATGCCGACGAGCATCAACACCAGCCAGTTGAGTTTCTTCTCAACCTTGGTCCGCTTGATGGGGGTCGCCGTGGCATTTCGCATGAGCTTGGTCTCGTGACCGGTGAAGACGACGACGCCGTGAATCCAGGGCGTGTTTCTCAACGTGGCGCCTCGGAGAAGGAGCTGTTCGGGATTGAGGGCCAGTTCTTTTTCGCCCCCGCCCGCCTGCATCGTCAGCGTCGCCTCGTACGTGTACAGGCTGCTGTTGGGCTGCTCCGACTTGATCCGCCCGCCAAGCCTGCTCAGTTCGCTCGACGAGACCATCGACGCCGTCTCCGGCAGGCCCTGCTTGATTTTCAAGTTGGTCTCCCCGTCCAGGTTGGCCGTTTCAATGTAGCAGAGACCCTCGGGCTCCGAACTGGCGAGGAGGACCAGGTCGGCGGGAAACGATTCTTCCGACTCCACGCGAATGATGTCTCCCACGCCGACGTTGATCCATTTCGTTTCGGTGAAGCTCGATCCGCGCAGGACCTGGGCCCTGGAAGTATTCAGGGCGTTGTCGGCCTGTTTTCTCCGATAGTCTTCCACCATTTCTTTGCCCGCAGAAATGAGAAGCACAATCGTCAGGGGCGCAATGGTTGTGTATCGGTTCGTCGGTGAGAGACCGGGAATCTGTTGTAGACAGGCGGTAAACAAGAAGAAGACGTTGGCGAATTTGGAAAACTGCTCAAACAGAAACTTGGGCAGAAACGTGGCCACGTTGTATTTGGCGGTCGAGATGTGGTTGTCGACATACTTGTTTGCCGCGTTGGCGGGCGGGTTGTTGAGGTGGATGACGCGAGGTCCCAGGGTGGAGGGATCGGGCTTGTTGCGGCCGAAGCCGAATTTGAAGTTGCCCATGTCGAAGCCTTTGCTGTGTTGTCCTTGTTGGGCGTCAGCGCCAGCGGTGAGACCGGCCCCGGAACCGGAACCGGCACCGGCACCGGCACCGGCACCGGCACCAGCACCAGCACCAGCACCAGCACCAGCACCGGCCCCGGCCCCGGCGGCGCGAGCACCACGATCTTGGCCGTGTTCCGTCAGGGGCAAGTCCATTTCCGAGTATCCCTGGCCCATGCCGAGCTTGTTCTTGACCTTTCCGAAAAGACCTCCACCCATACTCAGCACGCTGTTTCGATTCCGGGCGTTGCTTCGGTTCGCAGGAGAGGCACCGTCCGTCGAGCCTCCCTGGTGGTAGTATGAGGCGCCGTCGGCGGAATAATCGTCAAAGTCATCGGCGTAACGCTGGTAATTGCCCAGCTCGGACGTCTGGCTGTACTGCCTGCTCATGTACGGATCGCCGAGGCGCTGGTTTGAGACAGCCGGGGGGGCGGCGCCCGAGCGAGTACTCGCCGTCGCGGGCGGGCTCGCGGCACCGACAAAATCGTCGTACGAGACCGAGGGTCGACCTTGGGGTTCTTGCTCGTGGCTGTAGCGTCGCATCAAATCATCATCGTTGAGCGTCGACCGCTGACCGCCGCCGTACACGGGCTGGTCGTTGTCCAGATCCAACAGCAGGTCGTCACGATTGCCAGAGGAAGCGGCGTGGAGACCTGCTCCTGTCGGTCTTCCAGCCATCCTGGAGGATGATGAGCAATGCTCGGGCAGTTGGGATGGGGGTTACGTGATGCGGCGCATGCAGAAGCGAGTCAAGTTGTCGTGGCTAAAAATCGGGGGGAAGGGGGGAAAGGAGTGACGAGATGAAAATGAAGACGAGAGAGGAAAGAAAAGAGAAAAAAGAGAGGGAAAAAAAAAAAACAGTGCGTCAAAGAGCGGGCGAAACGCCAGAGGTTGGCCCGCTTTGGATATGCAGTTGGGGCGACTGGACGAGAGACGTCGTTGCTGCCTCGCGTACTAGGTAGGCAGGTAGGCAGGTCGACAAAGCATAGGTACGGAAAAGACGAAAGAGATGTTGGTGTGACAATGATGCGGCCGCGTAGCAAATTGAATCATTGGCCTGGCGGGCTGGAGCCTGGAAGCGACAATGGGATGGAAGTCTGGTTGGCTGGAACGTTGTTGGTGGCTGGTTGGTTAGCTTTGCTGGCAGGACAGGACTGCCAAGCCACACTAGTGTGGGTGCCTCATCAATGTGGGCGGACACGAAGACGAGGGGCACGAGTGTTTTTTGGCTTTTTGCGTGGCCGAGTGGGGTGCTGGGCGGAGTCGTTGTGCCTGGCCGTACTGGGTCTGCCTGGATGGGTGGGCAGGTACGGGCAGGTACGGGCGGGTGCTGGCAGGTTCTTGGAGGACAGGCGGATGTTGCAAACAGGCTGGGGACCCTGCACAGCCCCGTCTCCGCCACAGCGGCCGCGGCCTGGGGTCTGGTTCTGGTTCTGGTTCTGGTTCTGGTTCTGGTCTGCGTCAGCACACTACACTGGGTCTGGTGCTATTTTTGAGCCATCTGGTCGCCTCGCCCTTTTGCCTCGGCGGCGAACGCAGCCGCGATGGAATCCACCCTCCGTCATCCACTGCCCTTCTTTCCATCGAAGCATCATCCCATGCTCTGCGACAGCGGCCGGCTCGTCTCGGACGAAACGACACTGTGATTTCTTCCGTCGACCTGCAGCGACAAGGCACAGCAGAAAAAAAAAAAAAAAAAAAAAAAAAAAAAAAAAAAGGGAACCGCGCCTACGCAGCACAAAGCCCAACATGGTCTGCGGCAAGTGTCAGAAACTATCCAAGACGACTCTCGCGACCCCCGAGGTCAAGAAGAAGAGCGAAATGTACTACGGCTCCCCTGCTGGATCGTCAACCAAGCCATCTGGCTCCAAACCCGCCACGATCGGACAGAGCGGCGTAGTAAAGGTGCCTCCTGCCTCCCCACCCCGATGATGCGGAAGAAGAAGAAAATAAGGATGGAAAAGGAGAAAAGAGGAAAGAAAAAAGGCTTCATTGACAGGAAGCGGTGCAGCTGATCTGACGCAAATGGAAACCAGAGCAAACTCTTATCCAAATCAGCCAAGAATCCCTACGCCCAATACTCGAGGTACGTCGGCACCTTCCGGCATGAACCCTCAGTGATGATGCTCGCGCGCAAAAGCGGCGAAAGAGGAAGAAGCACAGCATGAAATGAAGAAAAGAAAGAAAAGAAGAAAGAAAGAAAGGACTTGCTAAACCACCAATCCCACAGCTCATGCGCCAAGTGCAAGACAAAAGTAGCCCAAGGTCACTCGCTGTGTCAGACATGCGCGTACAAGAACGACTGTAAGTGTGCCATGCGCGAATCTTTTTTATTTTTTTTTTCATCTTTTCATCTTTTCATCTTTTCATCTTTTCATCTTTTCATCTTTTCATCTTTTCATCTTTTCATCTTTTCATCTTTTCATTATTTTTTTTTCCAGTTTCTTTTTCTCTTCACGTTTCCTTTATTAACAAAAAGGCCAAAAATGGCAGCATGTGCAATGTGTGGCAAGCCGAACAAGAAGAGCAAGCCCAACGCTGGACCCTCTGTGACGGGGCAAAAGTTTACGCTGAAGTGAGTGAGCTTCGTTGGTGGGAGAGGCGGGTGGTCTCGGGGGTGTGGAAAGGGAGAAGGAACGGGCACGCGCGGGGACCAGGAATGGGAGTGCATGCGTGGGAATCGGGAATGGTAATGGCATGCATGACTGGATATGCTACTACTATGTACATGTAACCGCGAACGGCGGCGCCCCGGAAAGGCCCCAAGCCTTGAGGCCGTCCGATTGGGCCATGATGCTGCTATGCGGTGCTGCCATGCGGTCCTGCCATGCGGTCCTGCTGCCATGGGCGGGAAGGATGGTCTGCCGGGTCATGGCACCGGATGCGCTTCCCTTTTGATGGCGCGCGACGGTTGTGGGCGTCGGTCCCCGGTCCTCCGTTCTCCGTTCTCCGCTCTCCGCTCTCCGCTCTCCGCTCTCCGCTCTCCGCTCTCCGCTCTTCCTTTCCTCGGACCTCGGTCCTCCTCTCAGCCTACAGGGCAGCGCGGATGGCCCCCTCGGGCAGCACCTTGGCCAGCCACTGGGCAATGTGCGCATTCACCTCGGGGGCGGCCTCGATCAGGGCCCAGTGCGTGGCGTCGACCTCGGCGCGCGTCAGGCGGGCAAAGTGGCGGTCCATGCCGGCGGCCATGGCCGGGGGCAGGG